>CM035407.1:59833880-60078880 GCA_020310875.1 Ceratopteris richardii | reverse complement strand
CCTTTACCCGATCATAGAAAAGTTGATCCTAAGGCTTTATATCAAAGACCGAAGAGAACTGTAAGATGCTTCTGGTGTGACCAACTAGGTCATACTTATGGGAATTGTATGGCCTATGAGAAAGCATGTAGCCAACAATTGGTATTAGAAAGTGAACAGAAAATATGTGATTATCAAACGCAACTACCTTTGAAATTAAACTTAGGTCGAGGAGGGATGATAGACTATTATGATCAAACAAAATTGAGTCCTAAAACCAAACTTCAAAAACAATGGAAACCGAAGAGTCATAATGAGAAAAGTAATGTATGTCAATTACATTCTATGAACACCAAGATTGTGCCTAAATGTGAATGTTTGGACAATAATCAAAACCTTATTAAACCTAAATCTATGAATAACATTGATCTTCAAATTAAATCTAAGGATCAAGATACATTGAAAAAGTTTAAGAAAGAAAAAGATGTAAAGATAAAAGATGATGAAAATGAACAATCAATTAATGGAAATGAAGACATATATGTGGATAAAACAGAACCTAAAGTCAAAGAAAATGATAATAAATGTGATCAAAATAAAACTGATAAAAGAATAGTACAAACATCTGAAGATGAAAATCTTCAACTTCAATCAGAACATGACAAGAATATGGGAAAATGGGTACAAGAAGCCATATGGAAGATTGAAAATAATATTAAAAACTCATCTAAAGGTAAGAAAAAGGAGAAGAATTTAAGTGAATAGTTTTATTGTGATGGAATTGTTTATTGAAGATAAAACATTTCAAATTTTGATTTTTGCTTGCTGCATATATGCTGTTTTCCTAAAAATTGAGAAACATATACCTAAATTGTTTAGTTTTAATGTTTGAAAAGCTAATTACAAACTTATGATTAAGTTTACATTACAATTTGTTTAATCAAAAGAATTCTAAAATATGAAAACACAAAGTTTGTTTCAAATTAAACAAAAACATGTTTGTAATTATGTTTGCAAATGATTTTGATCAATATGCTTGTCATTTCCTAAACTTATGATAAATTTATGATTTTTTTTCTTTCACAAATAAGAAGAAATCTATTATGAAGAACAATTATGAAGAATATTATCATGATGAATATTTTGCACAAAATGATCTTTGTTTACAACAATTATGATGATATACTTTTAAAAGAAAAAAAATATATATGATATAAATATGATCATGATTAATATGAAGAACATGAAAATATGATACAATCAGATGATGATTTTATTGTCATACCATATGATGAGTAAGAGGAACTTTCATAATCCAGATATGATTTTTTTTCATTGATCTCAAAATATGATGCTCATTTATAAGGATACAATTTAAAAATACTATGAACATTATGATTTTTTCTAAAATTTATGAACTTTGTTTCATAGGTTGAAAAACCTATTTAAAAAAATTAAGAATGCATTATTTATGATAATTATAACCACTATGAATTTCTTATGATGAAATTTGTGACATGATGAAGATGAATCTGATAGAATATATGAATTTATATTTGCAAGATAAATGATAATGAAGATTACTTGTTTGTAGCTTCTATTTTATAAGTGATTACAGGTTCTGAAGATGCATTGATCAAAGCAATTGAAGATGTTATGCCAAAAGTTCTGATAAATGCATAAAGATGAAGCAGATTGAAGATGAAGTTGATTTTAGGTCGTATTTTTCTTTGTCATACAATTTTGATTTATGTATTTTCTTTGCATTCATATAAAACTAATTGATAAAATCTGGAATGAAGAATATTAATTTATAAAGGACTCTATTTAACCATATTAGGAAAATAAACATAATTTATATTTCTACATTTATAGATTAAGTGAGATTTGTTAAAAATAGAAGGATTTGTAGTTCATTTAGATAACGAAAGTAGTTGTATATATGTAGGAGCATATTGTTGCATGATACATGTCTGTGAAAACCTAGATCTTTCTTGTCCATGCAGCTAGATCCTTAGCTCGGATTAAGGGGTTAAGCCTTTCCCCTTTAAAACAAAAAAGTAGCGAAAAAAAAAAAAAGAATATTGACATGGAAGTTATACCTTCTTCCACCCCAAAAAGGTATTTACATTTATTATCGATATGAAGTTTACATCATATTTATATGAAGAAACTAGTTGTGAAAAACACATCTAGTGATTAAAATTGGGCATACAAGGCGGCTGTCTGTCCAAGTAGATTTAGTAGATTTCTTTGGCATGCTTGATTGCTCATATATGAATGCATATATATAACGAAACCTGCATTTGAATGAATGAAAATGAATTCTGTTTTATACTAATCTTTACATAGTTTATAAATGGATAAAATATAAACTAATGTTTGTTGACTGAAAAGGTTAATAGTTTACCTTTATACTTTAATATGTTTTCATTGCCAGATGTAATTGAAATAAACTTCATGTGCATGTTGAAAAGATTTAAAATTTGATAAGATTAAATAGATTTAAAAAAGAATTGATGCTGTTCTATGATTTAATTTCAGGATAATCATTGAAAATGCTGCTTCCCTTAATCTGCAAGTTGGCCCATCGGGACGATGTGCAGGTTTGGTGGCGGTGGATGTCGGGAAGATTTGCATCTTCCAATTGATGACCAAAAAATTCAAATATTTATTGGTGAATTCTAAACCTCTTTTATATCACTGTTGATCAGTTGTGCTAATTGGATTAACTATTTTGAAAATGTTATCAGGTATGAAGGATGAAGCAGGACATATGTTCATATTAGGGTTTACCCTAAGTACTTAATTAATGAGTATTTATATTTATACATGCTAGAAACATGGGTATATAACTCTAGTTCATATGATTTATGACAATAGGGTTCATTTGAAGGGTCTCAAAAGGTTCTAATAGGTTCATGTTAGAGTTTATTTATGTTCCAAAGGGTTAATGATAGGGTTTATTTAAATGTTAATGAGCTAATGGTAGGATTCCAAAAGGGTTTTAAGGGGTTTAGTGTGCAAGAATGAAGATTAGCCTTAGTTTGAAGGGTTGAAACAAAGAATATTTAATGAAATTAATCTATAATTTAACATTGGTTAACCTACAAACTTAATTTATGGTTTAATTTGTTAATCTAACAGGGTGTATACTTTTAAATACTAAGGTTCTAATTAATTAAAAGCTTAACCTAAGTCTAATTTAATGGATTTATTTAATTGAGAAATGTAGGCTAATTAGATTAAAATGATTAATTAAATGGATAAATAACTAGTGGACTATATGAGTGCTAGGGAAAAGAATGGCTTATATAAGTTGTGTAACTAAAGTGATTGAAAGAGTGGTTGGAATAAATGATGCAATTAAAGGAAGTTAAAGAGAAACTTTAAATGAATGGTGTATATGAAAAAGGTTAAAAGAATGGAGTAAGTGAGTTGTGTAAATAAAGTCAATTTAAAGGGTGGTGAAAGTAAGGAGATTAAAGTGTGGTTGTAGATTAAAAGTTAAAACCAAAAGAGTGGATTAGGAAGGACTTGCGTATGTATTTAAATGTGTGTTGAGCTCAAGTTTCTCCTAATGTTTTTTTGCAGGTACTGTCTCCTGCTCTTTACTTTCTTCTGTTTCTCCTTCTTTCTCATTAGAGCCTCCTCGTGCTCGGGATATTGAGCCGTCATTATGATGTTGATTGTCCGGCTGGAAGCATGCCCATGCCTATTCCGTGGCTTGGTCTGAGTCCCTGCAGTAGTGTACGTGTGTGTGCGTGTTATGTGCACGTGTGTGCGTGTGATGTGCACGTGTATGTGCGTGTGATGTGCACGTGTGTGTGCGTGTTATGTGCACGTGTGTGTGCGTGTGTGTGCGTGTTATGTGCACGTGTGTGTGCGTGTTATGTGCACGTGTGTGTACGTGTATGTGCGTGTTATGTGTATGTGTACATATGTGTTTTGTGTGTGTGTGAAGTGAGTGTATGTGTTATATGTGTGTGCGTGTATGTGATGTGTGAGTATGTGATGTGATGTATGTGTGTGTATGTGAAGTGTTATGTGTGTGTGTGAAGTGTGTGTATGTGATGTGATGTATGTGTGTGTATGTGATGTGTTATATGTGTGTGCGTGTATGTGATATGTAAGTGTGTATGTGATGTGTGTATGTGCACATAAGTGTTTTGTGTATGTGTGATGTGTGTTATGTGTGTATTGTGTGTGTGTACTGTGTGTGTGTGTGTACTTTCCCCCCCTCTCTCCTCTGTCTGCAGCGCGCAGCGCGCGCAGAGAGAGAGAGAGAGAGAGAGAGAGAGAGAGAGAGAGAGAGAGAGAGAGAGAGAGAGAGAGAGAGAGAGAGAGAGAGAGAGAGAGAGAGAGAGAGAGAGAGAGAGAGAGAGAGAGAGAGAGAGAGAGAGAGAGAGAGAGAGAGAGAAAGAGAGAGAGAGAGAGAGAGAGAGAAAGAGACTCCCTCCCCCCCCCCTGGCGCTGCGCACGGCAGAGAGAGAGAGAGAGAGAGAGAGAGAGAGAGAGAGAGAGAGAGAGAGAGAGAGAGAGAGAGATAAGTTCTTCCCCCTCTCCACGACGGCTGGAGACGCAGCGCGTGCGCAGAGAGAGAGAGAGAGAGAGAGAGAGAGAGAGAGAGAGAGAGAGAGAGAGAGAGAGAGAGAGAGAGAGAGAGAGAGAGAGAGAGAGAGAGAGAGAGAGAGAGAGAGAGAGAGAGAGAGAGAGAGAGAGAGAGAGAGAGAGAGAAGAGAGAGAGAGAGAGAGAGAGAGAGAGAGAGAGAGAGATAGAGATAGAGATAGAGAGAGAGAGAGAAAGGAGAAAGAGAGAGATAGAGAGAGAGTTAGAGAGAAGTAATTGTTAGATTAAATTTAATTTTATTTATTTGTTTGTTTAAATTTAATTGTTAGATGTTAGTTTCATTTATTTGTTTGTTTGTTAGATTAATGAATAATTAAAAGTAATTATCTATATTTGGTTTGTATAGTTTAATATTAAGTTATTAACTTATGCATAAATGAATTAATACTATTGATGCATGAGTATGTTAATATTTAGGTTAATGAAAAGTATAAATGCACATGTATACATTACCTAACTAATCGTATTTAAGTTTATAAGATAAGGTAGATGTATGTACATTAGCATTAACATGAATATGAAAACATGTTAGATACATGTGTTTGTTTTAAGTTAACATGTTAATGTATAAGTTAATGAGGGTATCTACGTATAAGAATTTATGGTAGGGTGCATTAGCATACATTAGTATGTGTATGAGATTAAATGATTAATGTGATAAGCATATATGTGTTAGTGCGTGTGCATATACATATGAATTAATGGATGTGTGCATGACAATGATTGTTAATACATGATTAAATGCATTTAGAAGTGAGAGGGAATGTGGGCATTTTGTTATCATAATTAGAATGCATTGGAATGAAAGGTATAATGCATTAAATTACCTAGCTAGTTGTGCATGAGTAAGCTTATGCTATTATGAAAGTATGTGTTTAGATGTAAGTATATGGGTTCTTTTAAACGTAAGCATAAATGTGTTTATATTTGCATCATATCAACATGTTAGTATGTCTAAGCTAAATGTTAGCATGAATAAGAATGTATGATAGAATCCATGAGCATGAGTATGCTTTAATGTATGTGAAGTATGTCTTTTATGTTTTATTAATTTCTTGTTAGAATACTTATGTGCTAATGTTTTTTTGCAGACATTCAAAGCAAAAGAATCGAAGAGCATCATTGCAGAAACATTGAAGATGAAGAGCAAATGAAGTGCAGTGAACCTAATGTTTTCTTGCAGAAACATTGCAGATTACAATCAGTTAAAGTGAAGTACAAGCAGTTGAAGTGAACCGGCAGATTGAAGATCCATTTAAACCTTATATCTCCATTTAGTCATTTAACCGATTGCTTAGACATTTATCCAATTATCTAGACTTTACATTTGTATTAGCTTATTAATTCATTAATTCAAATCAGTTTAGCATCATATTGTTTCTGTTAGTTCTTTCATGTCTTCCGATTTATATCATGTATCTGAACACAGTAGTAATAACATCATTGAACATACAACCGAATCCGTAGAATTAGTGTTAGAAGAACTTATTAAGAACAATATTACTTCGGAATCATTAGTGTCTTTATCTTATGACCACTGTTTAACTACATTCCTAGCATTTTCTTCCATTGCATCTCCTGAATCACAAAGTAGTGAAGATTTATTTCCACCAACTTTAGTTAGACAAACTCAACCAAACCCATTAGAAGTTACAATAGAAGAGGTAGTTAAAGATCAGATAACCGAAGAGTCATTATTGTTAACACCCAAACAGATAGCTATTGCCAGATATAAAGCAGCTTGTCCCTATGGTCCTTAGTCTGAGTCCGCTACAGACACCCTGCGTGTGCCGAACGATTTAGGCGGATGACTTGATCCACCATCCGAGCATCTCTCACGACCCGACAACGGGGCTCTTTGCAGAGATGGGTGTTGCACCCCTATGGGGCTTCTTGTAGAGATATATCTTCAAATATGATCTTTTAGTGAAGTTTCTTCCTTTGTCTTCTTCTTTTCATCTTTTTGCTTGACTCTCCCTCAACAATTTCCCATGTGTCAATCATTGGCAAGTGGTCAAGTGCATCTTTTGCTACTTAAGTGGTACCCGACTACTTGGATTGTTTTATCCCAAGGGGGATCACTACCGCAAAATCTAGATGCTTTTTCTCACTCTGACTGACTAGTTGCTATGACAATCGTGTGTCCACCAGTGGTTTTTGCTTCATGCTTGGTAGCTCATGCTTGGATGTTGTTCAATCTTCTGCCACCACCATCTTCACTGACAGTTAGAGTGCATTGGTAGTTGCGAAGAACCCTATATTACATGCTCGCACTAAGCACATTGAGGTACATTATCATTATGTCAGGGAGAGCTTCTCTATTAGAGAGATCAGCTTGGCATATGTGCCCATGAAGGAGAACATTGTAGACCTTTTGACAAAGGCTCTACTTAGGGAGAAGTTTGAAGCTTTCTGCAAAGCTTTGGGCTTACTTCCTTTTGTGGATTGATTCCACATAGCTTGACACTTCCTTATACATGAGTGCCAGCTCCTTGTTCATTGCATCACTCCCAGGGGAGATTTGTTGATATATTTAGGTAGTGATGTGTGTGAACACACTAGGACCACCAGGGAACTTTTTTCCCTCTTAGGAGGTTTTTTCCCCCGGCTTGTATATATGCCTATTGCCCTAATGGGTTACTTATCTTTGTACATTCTAGTAGTAATACATGCTGTATTGTGTGTTGTGCTCCAAGCTTCTCCTTCTTCCTTGTGCTATTCGCGTGCTTTCATAGACGTCTAACTCCAACAAAGGCAACACAGGGGGATATCTCAAAGTTCCTTTTCGTGTGCCATATCTGGCCTAAATAATCACATTATTGAGAATTGTTTCAGGAATCCTAGAAATCAAAGACAAAGAGGTTACAATAGAGGAGGCTATGGAAGCGGAAGAGGAAGATTCAACAACAACAATGGTTACAACAAAAAAATCATACAACAACAATAATTATCAAGGAGGATACACAGGAAGAAGAGACCACAACAAATATGTAGATGATCAAACTCAAGAGGATTCATTACTTTTGATGAACATGATCATGAAGCAAGGTAAAGAAAATGAACATGTATTCTATATAGACTCAGGTTGTTCAAATAATGTAGTAGGGAATGCAGCTTTACCCTCAGTTTTCAAAGATCCAAGGGATAGACATGAAGTCCAAACAAGAGATGACAAAGGCATCTAGTGGAGAAGATAGGAAATGTGAAGACTTCAGATTGTAATATGAACCTATTGAGGAAGGTATTGTATGTGCCAAACATCACCAAAAACATCATAATTGTAGGTCAGATTGTTGAAAAAGGATTGCAGTTCAGATTCAAAAAGAATGGATCATTTTTTGAGGATCCACATTATGGATTCAAGAGGATAGCAAGAGGAGAAATGTCAATTAGAATATTTACATTTGAGCTCCAAGGCACTAGGAACATTGATTTGTTCACCTATGATAGTCAAATCTTACTGGAATTGGAAATTTTTCACAAAGGTTAGCTCATATAGGTGAGAGGTTGCTGAAGCAATTTTCTAGGGATCAGAGTGTGCTTGTTTTACCAAATATCTCAAAACAATACATGATTTACAAATGTAGTGCTTATCAAATTGGCAAGTCTCACAGACAACCATTCACAAAGAAGGGATACATTCATGGGGACCTATTGGAGCTAGTCCATATAGATGTACAGGAGCCAACCAAGGTGCCTTTAATATCTAGATCTAGATATTATGTGTCATTCATTGATAATTGTAGCAGATGTAAAATACTATACTTTATGAAACATAAAGATGAAGTGTTCTCTTGTTTCAAGAAATATCTAGCACTTGTAGAAAATCAAATAGGTAAAACTTTGAAGAGGCTAAGGTCAAATGGAGGGGGAGAATATTTCTCCCATGACTTTGATTCTTATCTCTAAGAGAGAGGAACCAAAAGAGAGATTACAACTAGGTATAATCTAGAGAGAAATGGAGTGACAAAGAGAAGAAATAGAATCGTAGTGGAGGCTGCAAGATCAATGCTAAATGAGAAGAAGTTGCCCAACACTAGAACTAAAAAACTTTCAAGAAACATGTAGATTTACTAGTGTCATTGAAAAAACTCAGCACCAAAGCTAAAAATGCATTGTTGGAGAAGTACAAAGAATGCTCTTCTTGATGTTCTTGAAGCTATGTAAAGAGAAATTTGCAGGAAAGTACTCCTAGATGGCTCCACAAATCACCCCAAAAATGCTTCAAAATAGGCTTTGAAAGCAATGAATGAATCTTTGAGGGCCCAAAACATGTTCAAGGTAATGTGAACCTTAATCTTGCCCCCTCCTCAAACACCACAGGGGTGTAGCTTAGTGGAAAGAGATTGCAAGTTAAGTGAGCTCCAAGGAGACCAATACTGGGATGGGTGACCTCTCGAGAAGTACCAGAAACCTTCATCTTCCTTGATTGTTGAGATCCTTCCTTGTGTAGAGACAACAGTGATTTTGGTGACTGAGATGACAAGGTATGCCAAGGTCTATGCCTTGGTTGCCGCCTTAGTCATAAGCCTTGGAGAAAGCCTCGAGCTTTAGAATGCCGAACACAATACTCCACACTAGACCAATCGAATACACAGAAACCACACAATACATAAAGAGCACAAACACACATTTCCTAGGTTTTATAGATGTGAGTATGTGACTGACCAAGCTACTATGTGTTTTATTATAGAGCATATACAAAAGTGTTCCATAGCCATTTGTCCTTTCACATGGACACTAACAATAACAATCTCCCACTAAAGGTCCGTATGGCCAAAGTGAGTATGGGAGAAAAATAAAGAATGATAAAGAATACTTGAGTGTAAGCATATCGGCTATAGTAATGCGATGGCGATGCACCACAATGGATTCCCCTTCATGTGAGCTTCATGAAAATACCTTCATAGTAGAAAAAATGAGCTTTGAAACATTGCACATAGTACTCCACACTAGACCAATAGAATATGTAGAAACTACACATTACATAGACAGCATGACCATATATTTCCTAGGTTTTACAAATGAAATCGAACCTGGAGTCCATGGCTGACCAGACCACTATATGTTTTATTGTAGAACATACACAAAAGTGCCCGAAGGCCATTTGGCCTTTCGCATGGACACTAACGGTAATACTTTTTTCTACTTGGTACAAGAATTCTCTCTACCCATTGTTGTCCCCATGAAAAAGAAGGATCTCCCCATGGATACTTTTCCAAAGGATCAGATCTCCTCTAGGCACTGTGTGAGACTCTCTAAAGCTTGTATTTAACAAAAATATAAAAGGTTTTGTATATAATTCATCTACCATCCTTTGTAACTTTTTTCTCCAAAAATAAATAGCATGGACGCTCTCTTACCTATAAGAAGTCTTAAGATAACTCACGAGGTAGGGACAATGGCTAATTAGACTTGTCTGACACACGTAATGATGGTTTACCTGGTCTAATGTCTTACGGAGAGATAGAGAGAGAAAGAGAGAGAGAATCTTGTAACGGAAGAACCACATAGAAAGCTTTGAATGCTCTCAGCTACAAGATATATATTGAACTTTCCATTTTATCTATCCGAATGGACATGTTTGTAAACGTGAACTTGTCATTACTTGGAATCCGATTCTTTAACACTTGGAATCCGTAGTTAAAGGAAAGGTATACATAGTCTTTCACATTAGCACGTCTCTCTCTCTCTCTCTCGTGTTGTTCAACATCAGCTTTGACTTGTACAGTTCACAACATGGTGGTGAATTTTACTTTTAGTTGCAAATTAGCCCATAATCAATACAAGAGTAGTTAAGTTCTCTGCACTTAAAGATTCTCTATTGCGAGTGTTTGTCCAACCTCTTGAGGATCATGTAGAGATGCGTCAATCCTCTCCTCTTACAAAATTAGATGGCTTGCTCTGTTAAAATTCGAGAAGTTGACTTGAAATGTTAGAATTAATGCAAAAAGTATTATTTTTGGGGCTCTTCATAATTGATGCTCTTCAAAGTAGCTGCACAAAAACAATTGCTTCAGGGCTCTGATTCCGCACTTGAGTGAAGAGTCTCTATAGTCTTTCACATTGTCACGTCTCTCTCTCTCTCTGTGTCTCTCTCTCCCTCTCTCTCTCTCTCGTTTAGATGAATATCACCTTTCACGTGTGCCGTCTTTGAAGAGCCATCATTCCTTCGATCTCCAAGCAGTCGTGCTTACTTCATGCATATGTTTCAAAACACTTATCATCTATCATATGTTCCAAGAAGGCATCTGGGCGTTTTCACGTTCTAAACACTTATCGTCTATCATAATGGGAACGCACTCATCCACTTAATCAGCATCTCAGTTGACTCAAATGACGGCTGCACAAGACATAAAGTCAAAAGACTTGTGCCTTATCCAACCCCACTCCTCAAATATGTCGCTCTCTCTCTCTCTCTCTGTCTCTCTCTCACTCCCTCTCGGTCTCTCTCTCCCCCCTCTCTCTCTCTCTTTCTCTCTCTCTCTCTCTCTCTCTCTCTCTCTCTATATATATATATATATATATATATATATATATATATATATATATATATATATATATATATATATATATATATATATATATATATATATATACACACATACACGAAAAGTCGGAATGAAGGAACCCCCTCTACGATTGTCACGTGAGACATAGAAAAGACTCAACTCCAAAAGACATGTAAATTGCCAAACACATAGATGCTAATCGGCTAACACGCTCTCCATGCAACCCATATATATTCTATTGAGTTCTTATTGAAGGATCGATACATCAGTCTCTTTCCATCAACCACTCCGACATAAAGAGTGGATCCCAATCCAAGAGTTTCTAAACTTCGATTTAACTATACGCTTCAAAACCTTACTTTATAACATTTCCTTTCCCTTAGTTCCATTTTGTGCTCAAAATGGCATTGGAAGAAATATGGAAGAGATTCTCTAACGGTTGCTCCCATTGGCCCCTATTACAATACAATGCACATAGTCATCTATGTGTGTTGTTTCTCCATACACTTCCCCTTAAGAGAAATAGTAAGAAGGCAAAAAGAAAGGTGGAAAACGATCACCTAGTTTACACACTATTGTTCCCATAATTCTAACATCATCTAAGTGACATAAGCCCATTTCATGTTTATTTGGTGGTGCAAAAATAAGTACAATGATTGTGAAATTCTATTGAGATAACATACTATAAGATCATAGAACTAAGTCCCATCATAAATTGATTGCAAGAAGATTTTAAGAAATTTAATTATAGACTTTCCATCATGTCACTTCAGATTTTTCCTAACCTTGAGCATACCTCACAATTGGAGTTTGAGATCTCCGAAAGCACTCAAACAACACAAGGAAGAAGAAGAAGCTTGGAGCACAACACACAATACTCAATGTATTACTTAGTGAATGTACAAAGATAGGTGACCCATTAAGGTTATAGGCATATATGCAAGACAAGGGGAAAAAACCACCTAAAGAGGGAACAAAGTGCCTCGATGGTCCTAAGTGTGTTCACACACATCACCACTGAAATATATCAACAAATCCTCCCTGGTAGTGATGCAGTGAACAAGGAGTTGGTACTCATGTATAAGGAAGTGCCAAGCTATGTGGATAGAGATCAATCCACAAAAGGAAGTAAACTCAAAGCTTTTTAGAAAGCTTCAAACTTCTCCCGAGGGAGAGCCTTTGTGAAAATATATGCAATCATTAGGCGAAAAAGTGAGCCTTGCATGGGCCTTCTAAGGATCCCTAATTTTTGGGATTAAAAGGAGTAATCCATGAGTTTAAGGATCCAGATGAAACCACTAGTAGTATTGTGAAATAAAATAATGTAGATGAAATATGCTATTTTTCTCTCACACATGAGCATCTTTGAGCCTTTGAATCGATCGAAGCAATGGCTTATATTAAATTCCACTTGAAATCAGAGAGAGAATTCAAGAAAATTTGTGGGAGTGGGGACAAGAGTGTGCTCACTCTTTGCAAAAATCATGGTCATTAGATCATGCAAGATCTAATGGCCACACACAAATTGGACCAAGCTCTTTTTCCAGATGCATTTTAGCCATTAGATCAGAGCATCATCTAATGGTTGCCTTTAAAAGGCACCTTTTTCATGGAGGGGGTCAATCCAAGCCATCAAATCTTTCTTTGATCCAATGGTCATGAATGCAAGTGCTCAAATTTCTTGGGATTGAAATTTAACTGCTCGATTGAAGAGCAAATCCAATGACCGTGTCCAAGAGGTGCCTTTTGTAATGATTGCATTGATCTCATCCATTCAATCTCAAGCTAATTCAAGGGTCTAGATTTGCAGATGCCTTGACTTTTGGCATTTAACATTGACCTTAGATCTTTGATCAATCCAATGGCTCTAAATAAATATGGAGGTTTTCAAAACCATCCTCTAAATAAAACCACCTCTAGATGGTTTTTGACTCTTTGACCACACAGAAACAAGGGAAGCCTATACCTAGCCTATGTGATTAAGGGACTAGAGTGTGGCCACCACCCTCTTCTCATTGGTCCATGAATAATCACTCCTTAATCTAAAAAAGGCCCATGTAGGGTTCATTTTTACCCCTAATGTGTTATCTTGTGTGGGCACATATGCCAAACTCATCTCTCAAGCAGTGAACATCTCCCTGACATAATGATAGTGCACCTTAATGTGCTTAGTATGAGAATGAAAAACAGGGTTCCTTATAACTTCCAATGCACTCAAACTATTGTTGGTTCAATTAAGCCCAAGCCCACATACTTGATCATCTCACTTAAACTTAATTTAATGGCATAACCTTTGGAAGGCTTCATATGTTCAACCTCTTGTAATTTTTCTTCACAATTACTTCTATAAAAGTGGAATATACTAATGAGGAGTTAGGAAGCACAAAATCTCATATCATTTGGTAGTTGAGTCAAGATAGAATCAGTCCTATACTTTAGCACACTTTTTGGTAGAGATTTGAATTTGAATTCACATCCTTTGGCTCCAACAATAACTAAAAAATAGGATATGAAAGACTCTTATCTATCTCGAGATTTAGAGATCATTTTGATGTCCTTTCATTGAGAAGAGGAGCTCACCTCATAGCTCACTCACTTATCACTCATTGAGAAATGGTTGATTTCCAATGACATTGTACTTTTACATGATTTAATAAATACATGATCATTACTTCTTATTCTCATTTCTTTGTCATAATTCCATCAGAACAATGATCTTGTCAGATCTTGTTCTCCCTCTATAGTGGATCATTTCTCATGATTTAAAGCATGATAGATTCAGCATAGTGTCTATTGTAATCCTACAAAGTTTCAATATTAATGCCTCTCAAAATCATCAAATATTAATCCATCTTTGCTCACTAGTATGTTGACTATCAAGACCCATAAATGTCAGGATGCTTGGTTGATTTGCTAAACATATTTCTCTGCATATAGTCCATCATTTTTTATGATATCACTCATGATTGGTAGCTTGTTAAGCTAATTAGACTTCCCCAAAAGGAATTTAATTAATTGTTGCTGTGCTCAGAGAATGGTTCAAAACACTGAATAGGTGTGTGGACCAAAATAGCAAGTTTTGGACCTTGGATTATATTCCTACCTATCTGTTTTGATCCTAACATTAGTGGATCATCTTCCAAGAAACATGTGTGATTATGTATGCTTATTAGCTAGCTATAGAGGCCCACAACACTCTCTTGACATCACTTGTAACAGGTGTGAATTAGATTTTAGCTACACCGATTCATCTCTTGTGACTATCCACCATCTCCTCCAATTGAACAGTGGTATTAGAGCAAGCACAATCAAGATGGGAGATGGATTTCCATCCTTCATTGACAAATTGGACAGGAACAACTACTCAGTAGGGTCACTAAGGATGCAATCATACCTTCAAGGGAGAAGCTTATATGGACACATCTCAGGAGATGAAGACATGCCAATTTTTAGGAGCAAACATCAACCAATAAGGGAAGAGCAAGAAAGGTTGACCACATGGTGTGCAAAGGATGCTCATGCCAAGTCATATCTACTAAACTCAATCTTTGATTTCTTGTTACCACATATTAGGAATTGGAAGACCTCGCAAGAGACTTGGGAAGTACTTTCATCATATTTCTCCTCAAACACAAGAGCTAGGATAATCAATTGTGGATGGAATTCACAACCCTTAAGAAACAACCAAAGCAAGGTGTGGCTGATTATGTGACCAAAATGAAAGATGTAGGTGACTAGCTTGCAAGCGTTGGAGAAGAGATGGAGGAAGAGCACATAGTGGGGCTGATCATCAATGGAATTAAGGTTTATGAAAAGTGGGAGTCCTTCACGACAACAATGGACCTCTGCATGGATATGCAAATACCTGATCTCAACACCTTGATGGGGAAACTCTTCACCCATGAGACAAATCTCAACAAAAATGGTGAAAACTCAAGAGGTAACCAATCTTCTTCCCTTTATACAGATAAGAATAAAGCTAAGGATAAATGTAAAAGCAATAAACAAGAAGAAGAGGCTATTACCTCTCAAGCTAATTATGCAGGAAGAGGAATAGGTGCTAGAGGAAGGGGCAAAGGAGGAAAGCAAGGTAGGGAGAGACCCTACAACAATTCACCATGCAACATTTGTGGTCTCAACAACCACACTACAAAAGAATGCTACCAAAATACAAGGAACCAAAGGGTAAGAGGCTTCCATAGAGGAAGCTATGGACAATCTAGAAGTAGGTACAACGATGGTGGAGGAAACTACAACCATAACTACAATCAAGGCTACAACAACAACAATTATCAAGGAGGCTTTAGAGGAAGAAGGGACTTCAACAACTATGCTGAAGATCAAGAATACTCCCTACTCATCATGAACATGATATCCAAGCAAGGTAAAGATGATGAGCATCTCTTGTACATTGATTCAGGTTGTTCCAATCATGTGGTAGGAAATGTAGCTCTATTATCTGATCTTGAAGAACCCAAGGGGAAGCATGAAGTACAAACAGGTGATGACACTAAACACTTAGTCAAGCAAATTGGAAATGTCAAAACATCTGATGGTAGTATGAACCTTTTGAGCAAAGTTCTGTATGTGCCTACTATAGCCAAAAACCTAATTAGTGTTGGGTAGATTGTAGAGAAAGGTCTACAGGTCACATTCACTAACCATGGAGCATATGTGGAAGACCCCCAACAAGGCTTCAAAAGGATTGCCAAAGGTGGGAAGTCAGGTAGATTGTTGACATTTGAAATTGAATACACAAGGAACATAGCACTATTCAATTATAGAGATCAAACCTTATCTGAGTTGGAAATATGGCACAAAAGGCAAGGGGCACATAGGAGAAAGAACTCTCAAACAAATTTGTAGGGATGAAACTGTGCTTGGTATTCCCAATGTGACCAAGCAACACATGATATACAAATGTGGAGCTTGCCAATTTGGCAAGGCTCACATGCAACCATTCAATAGGAAAGGATACATCCATGAAGACTATTTGGAGCTTGTACACACTGATGTGTGGGGTCTTAGCAAAGATCCATCCATATCAGGTTCAAGGTACTATGTGTCATTTATTAATGATTATAGTAGGTGGACAATCCTCTATTTCATGAAGCATAAGGATGAGGTATTTACATGTTTCAAAAAGTATTTGGCACTAGCTAAAAACCAAACAGGAAGGAGCTTGAAGAGAATTAGGTCTCATGGAGGTGGTGAGTACTTTTCACATGATTTTGATCTATCTCTATAGGACAAAGGCATAAAGAGGGAAGTAACAACTAGGTATACTTCTGAATTGAGTGGAGTGTTAGAGAGAAGGAATAGGTTAATTGTTGAAGCAACTAGGTCTATGTTAAATGAGAGAAAAATACCTAATTATTTATAGGCAAAAGCTGTTTCCACAGCCACCTACTTGGCCAATAGGCTTCCATCCAAATCATTGGATGGTATAACACCATATGAAGCATGGAATGGCAGGAGACCCTCATTGGATCGTTGCAAAATATTTGGATGCATTGTCTATGCACACATCCCATCACAAATCAGAGGGAAGCTTGGCCCTAAGGGTGAGAAATGTATATTTATTGGGTATGATCAAAATTAAAAGGAATAGTATAGACTATCAATCCCACTAAAAAGGCATTCATAGTTAGTATGGATGTAATATTTGATGATAATAATTCATGGTTTGAAGATGATTGCAGGAAAGTCATGTTCCCATATGATTTGGATAATGATTTTCCAACCCTCACTCAAGAAGGTCAACACTTAGCAGAAGACATCACCTCAGAGGATGAGGAGCAGATTGATTTCAAAGCTTAGAAGTCCAAAGGAAATTTCAAATTCAAGCAATTAGAAGATCTACCCGAATCTTCCAATCAATCTTTAAGGAGATCACAAAGAGAAAGTAAGAAGCCCATAAAGTATGGATATGATACATCTTTAGTCACAAAACACTCAATGTACATCACTAAAGACTCTATGGTAGAAGAGCCTTCTTCATTTGAAGAGGCTAGGAAGAAGAAAGAGTGGAGAGAAGCCATGTAGGAAGAAGTAGAAGCATTGCAGGAAAACCACACTTGGGATCTAGTTCCCAAGAAGCCAGATATGAAGGTAATTGCTTCAAGGTGGATATAAAAAATTAAAAAGAACTCTAATGGTTCTATAAATAGGTACAAGGCAAGGTTAGTGGCAAAGGGATTTTCCCAAACACATGGAGTAGAATATGAAGAAACTTTTTCACCTGTGGCAAAGATGCCAACAATTAGTGTATTGGTAAGTATTGCTGCTTCTAAAAATTGGAATTTATATAAGTTAGATGTCAAGAATGCATTCTTAAATGGTTGGATATCAGAAGAAGTGTATATGGCACAACCACCAGGTTTTGAAGATGAAGAAAAAGCAGGTTATGTATGCAAGCTTAGAAACGGACTCTATGGTCTCAAGCAAGCTCCTGGAGCTTGGAACCATAGGCTTGTTACCTATTTGGGGGACCAAGGCTTTGTAGTAAGCAAGGCAGACTCTTCTTTATTTGTTAAGAAGAACAAATCAGAAGTAATTTACTTATGTGTCTATGTAGATGATATCATAATTATAGGGAATGATTTTGATGGTATCAAGCAAGTCAAGACTCAAATTATGAAGGAATTCAAAACTAGTGATATAGGGTTATTAACCTACTTCCTTGGCTTAGAACTTGTGTATACAGATTTTGGTATTGGTATATTCATCACACAAAGGAAATACATACATGATATGTTGGTAAAGTTTAACATGGAGAACACTAAAGTTGCAGGTATCCCTATGGAGCTCAACCATAAGCTAAGTTCACATGAAGGTGAACTACTTGAAGATGTTACAAGTTATTAACAACTTGTGGGTAGTCTTAATTATGCTACTTGAACAAGATTAGACATTGCCTATGCAATAAGTACATTGAGTCAGTTTATGCATGTACCAAGGAAGCCTCGTATGGAAGCTGCAAAGAGGGTGCTTAAGTATCTAAAGGGTACAATGAATGAGGGGTTGTTCTATCCCTTCACTTTTGACATAGATATAAAGATGTATTCTGATACAGATTGGGATGGCTCCAAGGATGATAGGAGAAGCACTTCAGGGTACCGATCTTTTGCAGGTTCAAAACTCATACCTTGGTCATCCAAGAAGCAACCAATTGTGGTCTTATCTTTCACAGAAGCAGAATATAGAGGTTTGGCAAATGCAACTCAGGAAGCTATGTGGCTTAAGCAGTTATATGCAGATTTGGAGATACATTCCTACACTCCAATTATCTTTGGAGATAACACTATTTTGCTTCATTTGGATGCTTATCATGTATACCATGCAAGGACTAAGCACATTGAAGTGCACTATCATTATGTAAGGGCAAAATATCTTAGCAAGGATATCGAATTATCCTATGTATCAACTCATTTACAATGTGCATATATACTTACTAAAGCATTCAATGGAACAAAGATGAATAGGTTCAAATTAATGATTGTTTTACCGAAAATCATGGAGCAATGAAGACCAAGCATGTTAGGATTGAGGGGGAGCTGTTGGTGCAATTAAGCCTAAGCCTACATACTTGATAATCTCACTTATGATTAACTTAATGGCATAACCTTTGGAAGGCTTCATATGTTCAACCTATTGTAATTTTGCTTCATAATTACTTCTATAAAAGTGGAGTATACTCATGAGGAGTTAGGAAGCACAAAATATCGTATCATTTGGTAGTTGGGTCAAGAGAGAATCAGTCCTATACTTTAGCATTCACTTTTTGGTAGAGATTTGAATTTGAATTCAAATCCTTGGCTCCAACAATAACTATAAAAATGGGATCTGGAAGACCCGCGTCTATCTCGAGTTTTAGAGATCATTTTGATGTAATTTCATTGAGAAGAGGAGCCCACCTCATAGCTTACTCACTTCTCACTCATTGAGCAATGGTTGATTGCCAATGACATTGTACGTTTACATGATTTAGAACATACATGATCATTACTTCTTATTCTCATTTCTCTATTATAACTACATGAGAACAATGATTTTGTCAGAGCTTGTTCTCACTGTATAGTGGATCATTTCTCATGATTTAAAGCATGATAGATTCAACATAGTGTCTACTGTAATCCTACAAAGTTTCATTATTAATGTCTCTCAGAATCATCAGATATTAATCCATCTTTGCTCACTTGTCTGTTGACTATCAAGACCCATAAATGTCGGGATGCTTGGTTGATTTTCTACACATATTTCTCTGCATATAGTCCATCATTTTTTATGGTATCACTCATGATTGGTAGCTTCTTATAAGTAGATGACCTCAGAATTACTCTTTTTAATAAAGAGTGAAGGATCTGCCTTGCTTGGTTGAAAGCCTTTGTCCTGCAAGAATGAAACAAGCCTGAAATTCCAAGCTCTTGGAGCTTGCTTGAGACCATACAATGCTTTGTTAAGTTTACACACATAATCAGGATAAAATTGATTCTCAAAACCAGGTGGTTGTGCCATATATACCTCTTCTGTTATCCAACCATTCAAGAATGCATTCTTTACATCTAGTTGAAGTATCTTCCAATTCTTGGAAGAGGCAATACTAAGCAAAACCCTAATAGTAGGCATCTTTGCCACAGGAGAGAAGGTCTCCTCATAATCAATTCCCTGAGTTTGTGCAAAGCCTTTTGCTACAAGCCTTGCCTTATACCTATTAATGGAACCATCAGAATTCTTCTTGAGTTTATAGACCCATCTTGAGCCTATTACCTTCATGGATGAAGTCTTGGGCATCAAATCCCAAGTGTTGATTTCCTCAAGTGCTTCAATCTCTTCCTTCATTGCATGCTTCCATTCTGCTTTTTCTTTGGACTCTTCAAATGATGATGGCTCCTCTTGGTTTATGTCCTATGCTATATAGATAGAATGTTTCGTTACTAATGAGGTGTCAAACCCATACCTTTCTGGTTTTTTCTTTTCCCTCATAGATCTTCTTAGGCCATGATGTGATGATTCTAGCTCATGTCCAAGTTCCTGCAATTTCGCTTTACCTTTAGACTTCCATGCTTTGATCTTTTCCATCTGAGATTCTTCATCATCCTCTAAGGTGTCGTTCTTCAATCTTCGGTTGTTGTCTACCAAGCTTTGGAAAATCTTCTTCAAGATCATATGGTAAATTGACCTTCCTGCATGAATCTTCATACCATGAATTGTTTTCATCAAAAACTACATCTCTGCTTACCAAGAATCCTTTGTTGGTAGGGCTATATAACCTGTAACCCTTTTGATTGTTGTCATATCCAATAAATACACACCTTTCTACCTTTGGATCCATCTTGCCTCTAACCTGTGAAGGAACATGAGCAAAAGCAATACATCCAAAAATTTTACAATGATCTAAGCTTGGTCTTCTTCCATTCCAAGCCTCATATGGAGTCATCCCATCAAGGGATTTTGAAGGCAACCTGTTAATCAAGTAAGTGGCTGTAGATATAGCCTCAGCCCATAGATAATTAGGCAAATGCTTTTCATTTCACATGGGTCTTGCAGCTTCAACAATTGTCCTATTCCTCCTTTCTGCCACTCCATTTTGCTCAGGAGTGTACCTTGTAGTTACCTCTCTTTTGATTCCTCTTTCTTGAAGAAAAGAATCAAACTCATGGGAGAGTACATGCACATGCATGTACCTGATTTCAATACACTCATTGGACAACTACTTACTCAAGAGGCAAAGCTTATCAAAAATGGAGAAAGCTCTAAAGGTAATCAATCTTCAGCCTTATACACTGATAAAAGCAAGTCCAAAGATAATAAAGGAAAGGCAAAGAAAGTAGATGATGAAGCAGGTACATATCAAGCTAACTATGCAGGTAAAGGAAGACATGGCAGAGGTAGAGGAAGAGGAGGTAGACAAGGAAGGGGGAGATCCCAAGACTCCAACTCATGTTCTATTTGTGGACTAACTAATCATACAACTGAAAATTGCTTTAGGAATTCTAGGAATCAAAGAGGCAGAGGATACAATAGAGGAAGTTATGGCTACTCAAGAGGAAGGTTCAACAATTATCATGGCAACTACAACAACTACAATCATTCAAACTATCAAGGAGGCTACAAAGGAAGGAGAGACTTCAATAACTACACAGAAGACTCAAACAAAGAGGATTCATTATTGATCATGAACATGGATATACCACAAGGTAAATCTGATGAGCATGTTTTCTACATAGATTCAGGTTGTTCAAATCATGTGGCAGAAAATGTGGCACTCCTATCAGATTTAGAAGATCCAAGGAATAAGCATGAGGTAAAAATAGGAGATGATACAAGACATCTTGTGGAGAAAATAGGCAATGTCAAAGCACCTGATGGAAACATCAACCTACTCAGTAAAGTCAAGGATTCAGAAGAATTGCAAAAGGTGAAAAGATAGGTAGATTGTTCACATTTGAAGTACAAGACACTAGAAACATTGCTCTCTTTAATTATGGTAGTCAGACACTCACAGAATTGGAAGTATGGCACAAAAGGTTAGCACATATTGGTGAAAGGTCATTAAAGCAAATTTTCAGGGACCAAAGTGTACTTGGACTCCCTAATTTGTCAAAACAACATATGATTTATAAGTGTAGTGCATGTCAATTTGGAAAGTCTCATAGGTTACCATTCATGAAGAAAGGTTATATGCATGGAGATCTCTTGGAGTTGGTTCATACAGATGTATGGGGACCTAGCAAGGAAGCTTCAATATCTGGATCAAGGTATTATGTCTCCTTTATTGATGATTGCAGCAGATGGACTATCCTATTCTTTATGAAACACAAAGATGAAGTTTTTTCATGTTTCAAAAGATATTTGGCTCTTGTGGAGAATCAAATAGGTAAATCACTAAAAAGGCTAAGGTCAGATGGAGGGGGAGAATACCCATAGCTGTGGTGAATGCTTCCCACTTGTCATCTGCCTTCAAGCCATTGATGACTTGCCTTACAATTTGCTCTTCATCTATTACCTCTCCAATGCTTCCCAACTGATCTGCTATGTCCTTGAGCTTTGTGACAAAATCATTCACATTTTGTTTGGGAGCCTTCTTGAGAGTTGGGAAATCCAGCCATAGTTGATGCTTCCTAGCTTTAGTACTTGAAGAGAAGAAAGCTTGAAGTGCATCCCACACTTCCTGAGATGTCTTACAACTTCTAATGTGAGGCAACAAAAAATCTGAGATAGATTTGAGGAGATAAGACCTTGCAAGTACATCCTTGGAGCACCATGTGCTCAATCTTTCTTGCTCTTCTTGTGTTGGCTCACTTTTGTTCCTAAAACTTGGCATAACTTCATCTCCAGCCACATAACCATATAAACTTCTACCTTGGAGATAAGCTTCCATCCTTAATGACCAAGCTGAGTAATTACCTCTATCCAATTTGTCAATTGATGAAGGAAATCCATCTGCCATGTTGTCCAACCTTGCTCTGATACCACTGTGAAGAGATGGATAGGTATGTGCTTGAAGATGAAGAGGTGTTGCAAAATCCTTGATCTAAACCAGCCAAATGAACTCAAGGAGTATATGGTGGGCCCTTTTAGCTTGCGAATGGATGTATTAGACAGAACAGATAAGTTGGAGTTAGCTCAGAGGTGAAGAACTTGCTAATTTGGTTCATACACCTGTCCAGTGTTTTGCATATTTCTCTGAGCACATCAGCAATTAGCTTAATTTCTCTTGGGGAAGTCTAGTTAACTTAAAGAGATAACTTTCAAGAGTAATCTCATAAAAAATAATGAACCACACACTGAGAATGATGTTTAACAACTGATGACATCATCCCGATTTTCATGGGCTTCTATAGTAATGAGACCAGTGAGCAGAAAAATGAACATAACTCCGAATTTAAGAATCCAATGATTATGAAAATTTTTATCCTTATACAAGACAGTATGCTGCATCCAACAAGCTTTAAATCATTGAATTTGGGTAAGTACACACTGAGAAACAGCTCTGACAAGATGAGTAAAAAAGTCGGGTACCTAACAGAGAAGTGAAAATGAACAGATAGGGTTGACTTCAACTGAACATAACTGAATATTGCAACACCTAAATGAAATGAAAACTGGTGAGCATATAGTAGACGTATAGATATAACTTTACCAAGTTAAATCACTAAAAAGGATGCACCAAGCTCAGAGAAACCATCTCTGCAATCTGACTGAGAAAACTAAGAGATATGGCAGTGAGTAGTACACTTCACAAGAACATGGAAACATGAACTCAAATGATCATGAAAATGAAAGTATATTGCTTGTACAATACAATGGACTTACTGATACATATGTGTGGCTTGGAATCACACCTTGATATGGCATAAAGCTCAGCTCTTGGACGTCTTGACATAACCACGACTAAGACTACCATGGATTTATAGTTGATCTTGGGAGGCTAACTCCCCTCAATCACTCTCCAATCAATTAGTGACTGATTTAATTCTCTATCTACCACAAATCACAAATTCGTGGCTCCTCTTTCCCTTTTTGATCAAGTGGACTCAACCACTTAAGATTCTTTCACTTTTACATTAAGTAAAGTCTTCAAAAGTTATAAGAGGTAGTTCACAAGTGAACTTTACATAGTTTTCATTTTAAAGCTTCTTCTATGACTTTGTGGGACTCAAGCCAATACTTAGGCTTTTCGTAGACTTGCTCCAACACATATGTGATTATTTATGCTTATTAACTAGCTATAGAGGCCCACAACACTCTCTAGCCATCACTTGTAGCAGGTGTGAAGCAGGTTTTAGCTACACCAATTCATCTCTTGTGACTATCCACCATCTCCTCCAACAAATATTAGTGAAGATGGTAATGGAAGAAGACTGACCAACACCCAAATCAATAAAAAGGAATTCAAGCCACACATACTCAATCATCATTGTGAAATCTACCCTATACTTATCCTCACAACTAGAAGTGGCCAAAGCATGCTGCTTCTTTCTCAACAAAGATATGCATGAGCTACCAAGCATGAAGCAAAGACCACTAGTGGAAACATGAGTGTCATAGCAACCAATCTAGTCAGAGTAAGAAAAAGCATGGAAATCTGGTGCTAGTGATCCCTCTTGGGATAAAACAATCCAAGTAGCTAGGTATGACCTAAGTTGCAAAAGATGTGCTTAACCACCTACCAATGCTTGACACCTAGACAATGCATAAACCTACTCATGTGTGACACAAAAAGCTAAATATTAGGCCAAGTTATGCATAAGTAATCAAGCATTCAACAACATGCTGATAGAGAACAACATCAAATGCATTTCTAGCATCATAAAATGAAGACTCAACTATAAACTTTCCATTAGAGTGGCAATAGTTTTGCAATCTTCAAGGTCAAAACACTATAATAATGCGTCATTTTTTTGACACAAAACTATTCCACTATCAACTTGCTTAAATTGAATGTCCAAATAATGATGCAAATGCCCCAAATTTGACATCTCAAATGAGGCATGCAAATTAGCCTTAAAATCAGTAATAGGCTTCTCATTAAGACTAATGTGCAGCATGTTGTCAACATAGGCAACAATGATCACAAGCATATTATTTGCACACTTAGCATATAAGGTGCTCTTTGTTGGAATGTTTGCAAAACTATGTGCAATCAAGTAGGCATGTACCTTTTCATACCAAGCACATGGTGCTTGCTTCAAACCATATAATGCCTTTTTCAACCTGCACACTTTTTTTCATGCCCTTTGTGCACAAAAACATGGAGCTTAAGTTCATACACTTCTTCATGTAAGTCCCCATTCAAAAATACAATTTTAACGTCCAATTGATATATATTCCAACCATGATGAGCTGTAACTACACAGATGCTATGAGCACTGGTGTCACTCTAGCACAATGGGAAGTACCAACGTGAGGAGCTTTACCTCATAATTGTCAATCCACGGAGAGGTTAGGCCGATATGAAGATCAAGAGTGAATGATGTGTATGAAGAAGATGGTGAGAAATGCAAGAGCATACACACACATGCATACACACACACACTAGGAAAGTCGCGATGGAGATCAATGGAAGGCAAGAAAAGAACTCTTAATCATATTTATCATCATCTAGTTACAATAGCTCTTTTAGTTCTAGCTCATAGGTTCAATCATAAACTAACAACAACCTCAAAATGAGCTCTCTAGCTCTATTTATAGTTTTTGCCTAGTTTTGACCAGTTTCACATCTAGTGATCAGCATAATTAAAAAATAGGTTCTATCTCTAATTTGAACTAACTAACAGCTTCCAAAAACTACAAAAATTGGTGTGAGCTTTCTACTTAGACTCCTCAAGCTCAGGGACTCATCAGATTGCACAAAATGGAGTTGCATTTGTGATAATTGGATGTATATACATATAATACATTGGTTTAGTGATAAAAATCAGTCTTGTCATGATGAAATCTTATGAGTAACTTTAAGTGCTTCCTCGTCTTCTATGACAAGAACCAATACCCAAAATTTTGCCTTGAACACTCCCCTCCTCCTTATTTTTGTCCTCCCTAACAGAACCTGATTTTGCATGAGTAATGTAGTTGGTGAGCATGTTTGTTGCCAAGGTGTGTTCTGTGATGCTGTCCCCGGATGAGATCATGTTCAAGTTTCTCCCAATCAATGGGATGGGGTTCATTTGGAGGTGGGCGCATATAATGTTTTGAATACATGATTCCTTCACAAGCAAACAGATGTAGCAGATGCGTGGGACGACTGATAAACACTTCTGAGTGATATTCCAAGAAGCCGATGATGAACATTTCTTCAAACGTCTACTTGTAGCAGGCGGGCATGTACTTCAATCTATAGTGCAAAGCATAGTATACCTTGAGAGAAGGTGTCGTGCTCATTTCGTAAACTAGGTCCAATTTCCCATATTCAAAGCCGTGTATTTATAGTGGGAGCCTTGACACATCGAAAGGTCTTGAAGACTATCTGCATCATGTCAAAAATCTTTACAGTCATTTGAGCGGCAATATCTATCATCTTGTGTAGACGTGGTAACCAATGATGAATGGTGGACATCATATAGCCGACAGTTAGAGTAATATTCATGGGAAGTGTGAGATAGGGATAATTGAGCCAATCCCTGCATTGACAATTATTCTGAACTTTAATAGCAAATGCCTTCCAAGTATGTCTACAAAGAATCAATGCATAACACGGGTTTTACTTCAAGTTGTTAGTGTGTGCATCCATGTATGAATCATTTCTGGGTACTTTTGTAGTAAGCCTACATGCTAGGTGGGTTGATATACGTGGCCTCGCTTTGCTTTTGGTGGAACATCTTTGGGCTTGATCTGCATGGCATGCATGGGGTGCTTCTGAGTCTCACTCTCAACTTGAAAATAATATTCTTCTAGCAAAAGGAAATATGGCATATACTGTAATTCACTGGACATTATATGTCTATGGGGGGTGATAGTACCAAAATAGGGCGACTTCAAAATAACTTCTTTGAGATTAGCCATCGCATGGAGTTGTGCCTCTATGCGAGCAGAGTGTGTCTTACCCCATTCTTTGATGGTCTTTAACCACGCCGGTGCAGGTAATTCATAGGTATCCTATCCTTCAGGGGATGAGCGGCCACCAACAACAGGTAAGGGTACATATTCTTCTTTGAATGTTTCCTTGACAGGGATAGGTATCATCTCCTCCTATTTTGGTAGATCAGGTGGTGACTCTAGTCGAGGGATTCCATCATATTGGATACTTGATTCTGTAACTCCTGTACTTGCATACGTAGCGCAATCAATTCTTCCAAGAGAACCGATGGTGCCACTTCCTGTACAATAGTGGATCCCAAAGAATCTTTAAGCAACAAAGTTTGATTGGTGTCCTTCAGGGTTCAGTAGTCTTCTTGTAAATGGTCATAGTCCTCAAGCACACGTGCATGGTCTTCTAGGAGGATCTTCATCGATTCGAGGGAAACGACTTGAAACCGAGAGGAACTAAGAGGCATATCCGAATTGTCCAATGTAGCTTCAAAATTCTCACAATTCTGCTGTTGTAGGCATTGATTTTCCTCCTTTGCAGCATTAAGGTGTTGGCGAAGAAGTGCCATATTGCATGATAGTTGGGCATTTTGCATCAAGTGAACATCTAATTGTGATTCAACACCCTTGAACCATTCCTGTACCTAAGGTTCAAGAGTTTGCTACTGCTTCTGATGTTCAGCTTCCAAGTTTTGATACTTTATGTTAAGCTCCTCATTCTGTAGGGTGAGGACATCTAACCATACTTGTCAATCTTGTGTAGTCCATTTTAGGGTGGAATGTTGTTGCCTAAGTGATGAATATTCAACATTAATTTGCTACAGACACTGTATCATTTGCTAGATAGCAACATCAACAGTGGATGAAGAAGATGATGCAAGGGTGGGGAATGCAACATGCGGGGTAGTTTGTAATGTAGGATTTGGATGGGGGCATGTTAATCAAGTATGTGGTTGTGGAAACAGCCTCTACCCATAGGTAGTTGGGTAGTTTCTTCTCATTCAACATTGACCTTAAAGCTTCTACTAACAACCTATTCCTTCTCTCTGCCACTTCATTTAGTTCAAGAGTATATCTTGTTGTGACCTCTCTTTTCATACCTTTGTCTTGTAAGAATGAATCAAATTCATATGAGAAATACTCATCACCTCCATCAGATCTGATCCTCTTCAAGCTTCTACCTGTCTTGTTCTCAACCAATGCCAAATATTTTTTGAAACATCTAAATACTTCATCCTTATGCTTCATGAAGTACAGAATTGTCCATCTACTATAATCATCTATAAATGAAACATAGTACCTTGAACCTGATATTGATGGATCTTTGCTAGGAGTCACACATCAGTGTGTAAAAGCTCCAAGTAGTCTTCATACATCTACCCCTTTCTGTTGAATGGTTGCTTGTGAGATTTTCCAAACTCGCATGCTCCACACTTGTATATCATGTGTTTCTTGGATACATTTGGAATGCCAAGCTCACTCTGATCCCTGCATATTTGCTTTAGTGTTCTTTCTCCTATATGACCTAGTCTTTTGTTCCATATCTCTAGTTAAGATAGGGTTTGATCTTTGTAATTGAAGAGTGCTATGTTCTTGGTGTCTTCAATCTCAAATGTAAAGATTCTACCAGATTTATCAACTTTTGCAATCCTCTTGAAGCTTCGTTGAGGGTCTTCCACATATTCCATGCCTTGTGAATCAGACCTGTAAATCTTTCTCAACAATTTGTCCAACACTGATTAGGTTTCTTGTTATGGTTGGTATGCATAAAAACTTAATTAGGTTCATGTTACCATCAGAAGCCTTGGCATTTCCAATTTTCTTAATAGAGTGTCTAGTGTCATAACCTATCCATACTTCATGCTTCCCTTTCAGTTCTTCAAAATTAGATAGCAATGCTACATTTCTAGCCACATGTTTGGAGCAACCAGAATCAATATAGAAAAGATGCTCATCATCTTTACCTTGCTTGGATTTCATGTTCATGATGAGTAGAGAATCCTCTTGGTCTTTTGTGTAGTTGTTATAATCTATTCTACCTCTAAAACCTCCTTGATAATTGTTGTTGTTATAGACTTTGTTGCAGTTGTGATTGTAATTGCTTCCTCCATTGTTGAATCTGCCTTTGGATTGTCCATAGCTCCCTCTATGGAAGCCTCTTCCCCTTTGATTCCTTGTGTTCTTGAAGCATTCTTCTATGGTGTGGTTGGTAAGACCACAGACGTTGCAAGGTGGAGTATTGTAGGATCTCCCTCTACCTTGCTTTCCTCCTCTGCCCCTTCCTCTAGTACCTCTTTCTCTACCTGTGTAGTTAACTTGAGAGGTACTAGCATCTTCTTCATTCTTTTTTATTTTACTCTAATCCTTATTTTTATTTGTATCTTTATAAAGGGCAAAAGATTGGTTACCTCTAGAGTTGTCACCATTCTTGTTGAGCTTTGTCTCATGGGTAAAGAGTTGCCCCATCAAGGTGTTGAGGTCAGGTATCTGCATATCCATATAAAGGTCCATTGACATGGTAAAGGACTCCCACTTATCATGAGCTTTGATACCATTGATGATCTACCTTACTATGTGTTCTTCTTCTATCTCCTCTCCAATGCTTGCAAGCTAGTCAACCACATCCTTCATCTTGGTTACATAATTAGCTACACTTTGCTTTGATTTCTTTTTTAGGGTTGTAAACTCCATCCATAGCTAGTTCATCCTAGATCTTGTATTTTATGACAATTATGATGAGCGTACTTCCCAAGTCTCTTGGGAGGTCTTGCAATTCCTAATGTGAGGCAATAAGAAATCAGATATCGAGTTTAGTAGATAAGACCTGGAAAGATCATCTTTTTCACACCATGTGGTCAACCTTTCTTGCTCTTCCCTTGTGGGTTGGTAGTTGCTCTTGAATGTTGGCAGCTCTTCATCTCCGGAGATGTACCCATATAGACTTCTCCCTTGGAGGAAGGCTTGCATCCTTAGTGATCATGTTGGGTATTTGCTTCTATCCAATTTGTCAATGAATGATGGAAATCCATCTCCCATCTTGCTTGTGGTAGCTCTGATACCATTGTTGGAGGAGATGGTGGATAGTCTTTAGAGATGAAGTGGTATTGCTTAGACCTGCTTCACACCAACCAAGAACAAGTGCTGGAGAGTTTAGTGGGCCTCTTTAACTTGCTAATGATCATAAATAATCACCTATATTGTTTGGAACATGATCCACTAATCAATCGATCAAAACAGATGAGTAGGAAGTTAACTCAAGGCCATAGACTTGCTATTTTAGTCTCTAAACATGTTCAATATAATTAACAATTCTTTGAGCATAATAGCAACTATTCTAATTCCTTTTGATGGTTTCTAGTTAACTTAGACAACTACCAATCATGAGTTATTTAAATAAAAAAGATGAAATACATGCTGAGTATGATGTTTAGCAAATAATAGGACTTCCTTGACATTTTCGGGATGCATCAAAGTACAAACCACAGATTAAAGATATGATAATATATTACAATTGAGAGAACCAATGATAATGAGATTTTGTAGCTATAGGGTAGATAATATACTAAATCTATGATGCTTGAAATCATGAAAAATCATCAATCATACACTGAGAACAAGCTTTGAGAAGATCACTGTATTGATGTAGTCATGGCAGAGAAGTGAAGTAAACATGTAATGAAAATGTATGTATTAGATCACATAAAAATATAATTTTACTGGCAATAATCTATTGCACAATTTGAAGGGAGTGGTTGAGCTATGAAGTGAGCTCTCAAATCACATAGGATCCCTCTCTATTGCTCTTCAAAAATTGGGATATCACACGAGTCATTTGATCCTCTTTTATAGTTGAGTTTGGAGCCAATATTTTGATTTCAAATTCAAAAGTCCACCTAAAAGTAAATCCTAAACTATAGGATATATTAACTCATCATTCAACTACCAAATGAATCAAGATTTGATGCTTCCTAACTCCTTGTGGAAGTAAGGTTCTTTTACAAAGGTAAATGTAATTGATTTTACAAGGGATTGATGATATATGGATTTATAAGATATGTGCTAATGATCTAAGTATGTGGGCTTGGATTCTTTTTCACCAACATTCCTTGCTTCCTCTTTTTCTATGAGCTTCTAGCCCTGCATGGGGTCTTCAACGAAACATCCTTGATCATTGAACCTCACCTCATAACCTCTTTCAACCATTTGACCTACCGAAACGAAGTTCTTTGTGATGGTTGGCACATGCAACACATCCTTCAACACCTTGGAGCTTTGAGATCCATTCAATGCAACATCTCCCACATGTGTAATCTTGTGCTCAATGTCATCCCCTGTCTCTACATATCCTTGATTGGTGGGTGAGTGTAAATTAAAGAAAGCATGTATTTGCAACTCATATGGTTGCTACAACCACTATCAATGTACCATGTAAAATCTAAATTTACCCTTTCACTTGAACCATACATCATAAGCAACTTCTAATTTTCGAAATTTGTTGAAGTACAAGCATAATTACCTTGGTTTCTTTTGTATCTTTGATTGCCTCCTCCTTTGGACCAACAATCTCTTGCATAAAGGCCTAGTTTTCCACAATTGTAGCATTCTCCATTGGATGCTTCTCTACCATGTGATCTTCCTCCTCTTTCGCTACTCCTTCCTCTTCCTCTTGATCCATAGCTTTGGTTGGATCCTTCTTGGTCGCTGGAGCTTGAGTTTGACTTTCCTCTACCTTTACCTTGAGAGTTTTGTCCACCTCTTTTGCCTTTGCCTCTACTACATAGAAAACTTGGGCTTGGCTGCCCTTGGTGGCTACTTGCTAGAGTTTATGAATTCACTTAACTAAGTGGAAAAATCGTGCAATGCATAAAATACAAGAAACGAAGGTAGGATGTTGCTTATATGGAGTTTTACTTTTCCTACAATCTAGCTAATAACCCAGCAATCAATGTAGGTGCACTTTTTGGTGGCTAATTGATGAGATTTGAATTTGATTGAGTTTGATGAAGCTTCTAACTTGATTCCATGACTTTCATTTTTGATTGATCCACTTGAAAAACTCATGGTTGAGCCCTTTTGCATGATTGAGACTTGATTTTTAACAAACACTACCACCTTAAGCTTGAGGGGGGGTGCTGAAAGTGTGAACTATGCAAGCTCCAAATGGACAAAGTCAAAATATCTTAATGTGGACAAAATTCATGACTCAAATCACTTAAGGTGGTCTCAAAGTGGTGCAAGCTTGGGCAAGGCAATCCTAAGGTGGTGGAAAAGTCGAGAGAGGCATCCAAAAGCTATAAAAGGAGGTGAAGAGACATCAAATGCATGGAAGTCTTCTAGGTCGTTGAAGACCAAGAAACATGTACTCAAGGAGGCTCAAGGAGAGAGTCATCAAAGGCTCAAGGAGCTGAAACATAAGTGTCCAAGCTAGGAAAAATGCATAGGAGGGCATTATATGCATAAAGGAGGAGCAATGACAAGCTATCAAGTCCACAACCCCTCTAGTCTCTTTGTAAGGCAAGTGAATCAGAGTTTTGCTATAGGGTAGAAAAAAAGGTGTACGAAGGGCCTAGGTATTGGGTTCATTTCACTTCTAGTGTGGAAATCTCAGGGATTAAATTCCATCATGGATGTCATAGCAACTAGCCCAGTTAGAGTCAATAAAAGCATGTAAATCTGGCAATAGTGATCTCCCCTTGGGATAAAACAATCCAAGTAGCCGTGTACCACTCAAGTAGCAAAAGATGCACTTGACTGCTTGCCAATGCTTGACACCTTAGAAATGCATAAACCTGCCCATCTGTGAGACAACAAGCTGAATATTTATCTGAGTAATTCATAAGCAAATCAAGCATCCAAAAACTTGCTGATAGAGAACATTCAAAAACATCAAATGCATCTCCAACAGCATGAAGACTCAACTGTAAACCTGTCTCCATAGGAGTGCAATAGGTTTATAGTGTTCAATGTTGATATATTTAGGTAGTGATGTGTGTGAACACTCTAGGACCGCCGGGGCACTTTTTTCCCTCTTTAGGAGGTTTTTTCCCCCGGCTTGTATATACGCCTATTGCCCTAATGGGCTACTTATCTTTGTACATTCTCTAGTAATACATTCAGTCGTGTGTGTTGTGCTCCAAGCTTCTTCTTCTTCCTTGTGCTGTTCGCGTGCTTCCGCAGATGTCTAACTCCAACAATTGGTATCAGAGCAGGTCGTTGCTTCTTCTAGGGCGTCGTCGACACTCCTCCGTTTGCAGTCTCAGATTCGCACAAAATTTTGTGAGCATACTCACGGTGTTTCCGAGATCAAAACGGCTTCGCTCTGTGGTGCCGAAATCGCGATCTGAGCTCGTTTCGGCCTCTGAACGCACTATCGCAGTGCTTGTGCAGGCTATTTCGTCCTTTTGTGCCAAAGGTATATACCAGTTTCTGTTTGCAAGTTTAAGCGTCTCGAAGTCTGCTACAGGTCTAGCAGAACTCGTTTGGGCAGTTCCGTTCAACTTTTTTAGATACAGTCAATTTTCTGCATCAAGGTATTTTAGTCACCGGCCATGGCTGAAAGCAGTGATGTATTCCGTATGTTGGCTGTTGAGGATAAGTTGGATGGTACCAACTACCCATTATGGGCTTATATGATGCGACATGTACTGGTTGCAAAAGGATTGTGGAACATTGTGCAGGGTGTTGAAAGACGTCCTGTTACTCCTGTAACGACAGGTACTGCAAATACAGGTGTTGGAGCTGATGAAGATGGTGTCGAAGATGATATTCCGCAGATTCCTGTTCGTGCTGCTGTTTCTGTTGCACCTACTGCAGAGCAGATTCGTTGGGATGGCAGAGATGCCCAGGCACATGCATTGATAGCTTTGTCTGTCAAACGTGCCATTATTCCTCACATTCGCTCTTGCAGAACAGCAAAGGATGCTTGGGATACACTTACCACTTTGTACCAGGCTAGGAATGAGGCTCGTGTTGCTTACCTCCGAAAACAGTTGGAGAGTGAGCACATGAATGAAGGTGATTCTATGGACAGTTTTCTTACAAAGATCAAAGACCTGAAGGAACAATTGATTTCTGCTGATGAGGTTATACCAGATAGCTCACTTGTGCAGACCGTTCTGAATGGTCTTCCTGATTCATATCAGAGTTTTGCCTCTACTCTTCGGTTGATGATGAAAGGCAATCCGAATGCCTTGTCATTTGAGGAATTAGTCTCTGTTCTATTGCAGGAAGATCAGTCCAGGCAGAACAGGTCCATTATGCGTGTTGCAGATCAAGCTTTCCTGGCTAGTCAGAAGGGCAAAGGAAAATGGAGCTCTTCTACTAGTAAGCAGAAATCTGCAAATGCTGCACAATCGAAGAACCAGGATAAAGATGAAAAGAAATCAGAAAAGCAGAAATTGTTCTGCAAGTACTGTAAAGGAAATGATCATATTATAAAGAACTGTCCAAAACTGGCTGCTAAAGAGGCAAAGAAGAAAGAGGCTGGAATGGTTGTTGCAGAGGCCTCTACACCAAAAACAGAGTCTGCAAATCTTGTGCAGGAAGAAGAATGGGCGTTTACTACTGTCTACAGTTTTGACCCATCTTCTCATGATCAGTGCATGTCTGCAGTAGACTCAGATGTTTGGTACTTTGACAGTGGGGCGACCAAACATATTACCTCGCAGCGCAGTTTCTTCTCTTCACTTGAGCCTGCTCCTACAGGGAATACTGTCACATGCGCCAATAACTCCTCTTATCCTGTTATGGGAGTTGGTAAGATCATTCTGACTACTGCTGATGGTAGTTCTTTCACTTTGTCAGATGCTTTATTTGTGCCAGGGATAAAAAAGAATCTGTTATCAGTTTCTGCATTAGCCAAGATTGGCTTGGTTGTGAAATTTGTTGATGACAGGTGTACAGTCCATGACCTCTCAAATGGCGATGTGATTATTGCTTCTGGCATTTTATGTCGTGGGCTGTATAAGCTCATAGACTATGAAAGATCTGTGAATGATTCGGCATGTGCAGTTCATGATTCTCAGGCTATGTCAGATGCAAAGCTTTGGCATGCACGCTTTGGTCATCTGAATTTTGCTAGTTTGTTACGCCTGCAGAAATCTGAAATGGTGTCCTCTTTGCCCAAACTTGAGGCACCTGGAAAACATGTTTGTGAAGGCTGTATTTTGGGCAAAATGCAGCGTTCTTCCTTTCCAAAAGATGGTTCAGTTCGGGCTATGCAGAAATTGCAGCTTGTACATAGTGATGTCTGTGGTCCTATGCAGACACCCTCTTTTGGAAATTACCTTTACTTCGTGACTTTCATTGATGATTTTTCCAGGCATGCATGGGTATATCCACTCAAAGCAAAGTCCGAAGTGTTCATGTGCTTCAAACAGTTTTTGGTTTTGGCTGAAAATCTGTCAGCATGTAAAATGGGCACCCTCCGTTCTGATCGAGGGGGGGAATATATGTCTTCAGATTTTAATGCATTTCTGGCTGAACGTGGGATAAAACACCAGTGTACAGTGCCGTATACACCTCAACAGAATGGAGTTGCTGAACGAAAGAACAGGTCACTCATGGAGATGGCGAGGTGCATGGTCAAAAGTCAGGCTTTACCACATAGTTTCTGGCTTGAGGCTGTCATGTGTGCAGCATATGTACTGAACAGGTGTCCCACCAAAGCGTTGCAGTCTATCACTCCATATGAGGCTTGGCATGACCGCAAGCCATCTGTTGCTCATCTGCGTGTTTTTGGTTGTTTGGCATATGCATTAGTGCCTGAACAACATCGCAGAAAATTGGATGATAAGGCAGTAAAATGTATTTTTGTTGGGTACAGTTCTGAAAGTAAAGGCTATCGTCTGTATCATCCACAGACTAAACGCATTCTGGTTAGCCGTGATGTTGTCTTTGTGGAAGATGCTATTCAGCCATTGCTTTCATGTACTAAGGAGACATCTGTTAGCTCCAAAGACATGTATGATACTTTGATGCCTCTTTTTACAGGTGGACAGGCTAACGCTGGTCCTAATGAGGCAACTTCTCAGCCTTTGCAGGTTTCATATGATGATGCAGATCATTCCATTTCTGATGCAGATTTACATGATGCACTTGTTGATGAGAGAGCTGATATTGAACAGGCAAAAACTATGCCAAAATGGCTGGTGCAGACTTTGCGTGACAGCAAATTAGATGCACCTTTGTCATATCGTACTCGTTCAGGCTCTCATAGTACCTCCTTTGCATCAGATTGCTATGCTATGGCTGCATCTAGTCTCTGTGATGAGAATGAGCCTGTTTCTTTTGATGAAGCACAAAATTCAGAAAATTGGATGGCTGCTATGCAATCTGAATATGATGCTATAATGAAGAATGGTACATGGTCTTTATGTGACTTGCCTCCTGGCAAGAAGGCCATTGGCACTAAGTGGGTATACAAGCTCAAGCGTAAACCTGATGGTACAGTTGACAGGTATAAGGCTAGGCTTGTTGCAAAGGGTTATGCGCAGGAAAGAGGCATTGATTTTGATGAGACCTTTGCACCTACATGCCGTATGACTACTGTTCGGAGCATTTGTGCACTTGCAGCCCATCATGGTTGGAATGTACATCAGTTGGACATTAAAACAGCATTTCTGAATGGTGACTTGCATGAAGAAGTGTATGTTTTTCAGCCCCGTGGCTTTGTGCAGAAAGGGCATGAAAACCAGGTGTGCAGGTTAAAGAAGGCGTTATATGGTTTAAAGCAAGCACCACGTGCTTGGTATGAGAAGATACATGCCTATCTGATTGCACATGGTTTTGAGAACAGTCCAACTGAAAGCACCTTATATGTTAAGCGTGCTAATGATGTGCTTCTGATCATTGTTGTCTATGTTGATGACATGCTGCTCACTGGTCCTATTGAGACACATATTGCTGATTTTAAGGCTGATTTGCATGCCTCATTTGAGATGTCTGATTTGGGACATTTGCATCACTATTTGGGCATTCAGTTTATGCACGTTGATGGTGGAATGGCTTTGTGTCAAACAAAATATATTGACACATTATTGCAGCGTTTTGGCCTTGAAGACTGTAAGCCTATTGCCACTCCTATGGAGACAGGTTTACGATTGAGTCTTCATGATGCTGGAGATGCATTTGATGTTGTTCTCTATCAGCAGGCTGTTGGATGCTTGATTTACTTATGCATTACTCGGCCAGATATTCAGTTTGCTGTCTCACAGATGAGCAGGTTCATGCATTGCCCAGGAGTCACGCATTGGAAAGCGGTTAAGCGCATCTTTCGCTACTTGAGTGGTACTCGGCTACTTGGGTTGTTTTATCCCAAGGGGGGATCACTACCGCCAGATTTGCATGCTTTTTCTGACTCAGATTGGGCTGGTTGCTATGACACTCGTATGTCCACCAGTGGTTTTTGCTTCATGCTTGGTAGCTCATGTATATCTTGGTTGAGCAAGAAGCAGCCTACTGTGGCCACTTCCAGTTGTGAGGCTGAGTATAGGGCAGCTTTCACAGCGACTGTTGAGTGTGTGTGGCTCAGACGCCTTATGGCTGATTTGGGTGTTGGCCAGTCTTCTGCCACCACCATCTTCACTGACAGTCAGAGCGCATTGGCAGTTGCGAGGAACCCTGTGTTCCATGCTCGCACTAAGCACATTGAGGTGCATTATCACTATGTCAGGGAGAGGTTCTCTGCTGGGGAGATCAGCTTGGCATATGTGCCCACGCAGGAGAACATTGCAGACCTTTTCACGAAGGCTCTGCCTAGGGAGAAGTTTGAAGCTTTCCGCAAAGCTTTGGGCTTACTTCCTTTTGTGGAGTGATTTCCACATAGCTCGGCACTTCCTTATACATGAGTGCCAGCTCCTTGTTCACCGCATCACTCCCAGGGGGGATTTGTTGATATATTTAGGTAGTGATGTGTGTGAACACTCTAGGACCGCCGGGGCACTTTTTTCCCTCTTTAGGAGGTTTTTTCCCTCGGCTTGTATATACGCCTATTGCCCTAATGGGCTACTTATCTTTGTACATTCTCTAGTAATACATTCAGTCGTGTGTGTTGTGCTCCAAGCTTCTTCTTCTTCCTTGTGCTGTTCGCGTGCTTCCGCAGACGTCTAACTCCAACATTCAAGGCCGAAACACTACAATATTGCAACAATATATTTTGTTTGACACAAAACTTTTCCACCATCAACTTGCATAGATTGAATGCTTAAATAATGATGCAAATTCCCTTAATATGACATCTCAAATGAGGCATGCAAGTCAACCTTAAAATCAGCAATATGCTTTTTATGAGGACCAGTGAGCAACATGTCATCCATATAGACAAAAATGATCAAAAGCACATCATTTGCATGCTAAACATATAAGATGATCTGCACAAAGGCACAGGGATGAAAAACATACACTTATTTATGCACAAAGCCACGGGGATGAAAGACATACACTTCTTCATGCAATTCACCTTATTCAGAAATGTAGTTTAATGTGGCTTTGTGCCCTTTCTGCACAAAGCCACGGGGATGAAAAACATACACTTCTTCATGCAATTCACCTTATTCAGAAATGTAGTTTAATGTCCAACTAATGTACATTTTAACAATGATGAGTTGCAAGTGCACAGATGCTATGAACACTAGTCATTCGACATGTAGGAACAAAGGTCTCATAAAAATCAATGCCTCTTTCTTGAGCATAACCCTTTGCAACAAGCCTAGCCTTATACCTGTCAACTGTTCCATCAGGCTTACACTTTAGCTTGTATACCCATTTAGTGCCAATGGCCTTCTTTTGAGGAGACAAGTCACTTAAAGACCACATACCATTTTTCATGATAGCATCATATGATGATTGCATATCAGCCATCCAATTTTCTGAATTTTGTGCTTCATCAAACAAAACTATCTCATTCTCATAAAAAAACGTGATGTAGCCATAGTCGAGGAATCAGATGCAAAAGAAGCACTATGAGAGCTTGAACAAGTACGATATGATAGAGGTGCATCTAATTTGCTATCAGGCAAAGTCTACACTAGCCATTTTGTAATAGTTTTTGGATCCTCAATATCAAATCTCTCATCAAGTGCATCATGTAAATCTGCATCAGATATGGAATGATCAGCATCATCACATGAAACCTCTGAAGGCTAAGAATTTTCCTCATTAGGACCAAGACTAGAATGTCCACCTATAAAAAGAGGTAGCAAAGTGTCATACATGGAGCTAATGGATGTCTCCTTAGTACATGAAAGTAATGGTTGAATAGCATCTTCAAGAAAAACAACATAACGGCTAATGAAAATGTGTTTACTTTGTGGATGATACAGATCATAGCCTTTGCTTTCAGAAGTGAACCCAACAAAAATACATTTTACTACTTTATCATTGTTTGTTGTTAACCTTTGGAGTTTTCCTCTCCAATCATTATAGCACAAAAGATCAACTACACATCTTTAAATTGTCAATCCGGGAAGTATGCAAAGACCACAACCCCTTCTAGTTAATGGAATCCAAGAATAAGAGTTGAGATGACTGTTTTTCTGAGAAATTTATGAAGAAGGAGAGAAATATCTAGGGTTTTGATTATCTTGAGTTATACGACAGCATTTTCAATGATCTTTGTGCCTAAAGTGTGCCATTTCCACAGTAGAATACAAATATGAAGTCAAATTTTAAAAACAATACGTGTATCACACAGACGAGACAATCGCGATTCTGTGAAAACTGAGAATTTCCAATTCCAGTACACTGCGAATCATCCATCTTCACTCATCTCACTCAGAAATTCACAAGATAAGTTCATAAATTCCATGGATTACACAATGATAAGACTCAACAAATCAAGAGAAAGAACATGAAAGGAGAAAACACGATTTTCTGCAGGAAAGCTCTTCTCATTACTTGGATAGCATCAAAATAATACAACCAACCTCTTCAAAATAGAAGAAATTATCTTGTATACTTTTTCAAGTGTCCCTTTTCACACTTGAATTTTGGTCCTTTTCTCCTTCTATTCTAAAAATATGCTATCTAAGAGCTTCCAAAAATTCTAGGAAAAATACATATGATCCTATTTTACATGAGGAAGACTCTTCCTCAATTTTTACAACATTTGTATAAATATGTCTACCAATTTTTGATATTTTACAAATAATTTTCCTTCAAAAAATGCTTCTTCTAACATCCTTCCCCTCCTAGACTTTTTGGCTCCTGAGAAAAATATCCTGACAAGAAAAATAATGAGAGCTTCCTTCATTTCTTCTTTCTTTGATAAACCTGAGACAACAAGTCATGACTCTTTCTTTCTGTAATATTCAAATTGTTGACCATTTCAAATAAAGATTTCCTCCATTGTACTGCTACCTCTAGTCTATCTATCACATCTTTCTTCAAGTATTCTGTATAAGCAGCTTCATATGCAGTGAATCTTGATTTAGTGATTACAGATAAATTTTCAAAAATTTCTGACTCTCTTTCAAAAAATCCATAGTCAAAAGCGTCTTCAAAGATTTGAAGATAATGGCTTCCCAAAAATACTATTCTGTTGTAATATGCCATTAAACAAATTCTATCTGGTGTTTCACTTAAGTCAAAAAGTAGAGCATCTGTAGGTGAGTTGAATCCAATGTAATTGAGAGTCCTGACATCTGTATCTGTGAAGGTTTCTATGCATACTACCACAAGTCACATCACTCTTGCCAATAATATACAAGCTGGATCATTTACATATTTGTATGTAGATATAACAGATTCTGCTGTATCAATCATATACTTCTTTGTTGGCCATGTTCCTGCTTTTGGTCCTGCTATTTTTGGGAAATTCAGCCATTTTGCTGGAAATTGACCTGCATTTCATCTTTCCCAAAACACTGACCATTCTCTTCTTCTAGCTACTGGACAATAGGCTGGATTTATCTTTAATTGTAAAGGTGCCTCTTTCCAGATCTTCCTGCATTCCTTATTAGCATCCAACCATCTGTTCCTCCATTTAGGATTAGCTTTTTCAAACAACTCCTTAGTGACATTAATGTCTTCTTCATATTCCAAATATCTATTTGGTGGTAGTCCTACCCTTGCAATTTGATAATTTTTAATACTCTCCATAATCATACAGAAAGGTATTCCTAACCCATCAGCTGCCCAATGATGTTGATCTGGGTTTACTCCTTTATTGAGAGCAAAATTTACAATGTGTTCTTCATAGTCATTATGCATTTTCCTTATGAATTCCATTCTTGATTTCCTGTCTATTAAAAGCCTTTGAAAAAATTCATCTGAATACTCTTCAACAGCTTTGTCTTCTTGTTCATCAAAATTTTGAATTCTGTTATCTTCTCCTCCTTCATGTTCCTCTGCTTGTGTGGTCACTACCTGTTCTTCAACCTGTTTTTGTGAATCTTCCAAGTTTTTCTGTAACTTCTCCACCATCAACATTAATCCTTGATTCTGGGATATCAATAACTCTTTCCATGATTTCCATTCACTTCTTTCTTTTGTTATATCCAAATGCCATTCACTCCTTTCTTTTGCTATATCCAAATGTAATTTGTTGTATCCTATCATTGCACTAGCAGAATGCATAGTAGCTTGCTTCTCCATTTCCTTGACTACCTTCAATTCTGCTTGTAACCTTAGAATTTCTTTATTCAACTCCTCCCTCTCATCGTGGGTTATTTGTACAATCTTAATCTCTTCTTTCATTTGGCCTTCCTCCATCAACAATCTTTTTATGTTTCATTAGCTTTGACCATGATCTGATATGAGCTTTGAAGGGTTCTAAATCTTCCTTCCATTTTCTTTAATTCCATGTCCATCTTACTACTATGCTCCAATTGCTTAGCACATTTCTCCTCAAGAAATTGAATTTTATTCTGGCTCTGAACTTCTTGTCCTTCTAATGAAATTATTCTTTGGGACAAAATTTCATTCTTTTCCTTGATGGCCCTAATCTGATCTTCCAGCTGTTCCTTTTCTTTCTTTTGCTCTTTAATGATCATACTACCTTTTAAAAATTCCGACTCAGCCACCATCCTTGATATAATCATATTTCTGCTGAAGGGTCTGAATTGTTCTATGTTACTCATGATGATTTGACATGCAGATCTAATATCCTTTGGTATCCTCTCAAGGCCAGTTTCTAACTCGATTTGCTTTACTTCTATCTGCCTTTCCTCTTTATATTAATTTTTTTCTCCCTCCTCTTCCTCATATTCTATAACTTGATTCTCTTCCTCTTCATAGTCTTTTTCTTCTTCCATTTCTCCTGCCTTCTTTTCCTCAATTTCCTAATGTTTTTCTTGAATGACCTGTCTTTCCTCTTCCTGGACTTTGTTTTCATGTATTATGGTTGAATTATTTTCCCCTGAATCCCCGTTTTGATCATTCAATTGCTGCTCCTGTTTCACCTTAAAAAGGAAATTCTCAATATCACTTTCAGAATCTGAGGAAAATTGTGAAGAAGCAGCCACTCCTTGTTTGTCCATTTTGTGCTCTTCTACTCCAATTGATTTCTTTTGATTCTTTTCTTCTAATGATATTTCTGATGATAATTTTACTGACTCTTGCATCTGTACATGTTCAACTGCCTTACCCTTATTCTTTTTGGTTAACTTCTTTCTCTGGGCAGGTTTTTTCTAGACCTTCTTTTTCACTACTACTGTAGTTCTAGTCTCCGAAGGACCTTGTAATTCCTTAAAATAGGCCAATAATTCTACTTCTTTTTTGACAAATACTTCTTCAGTTTTTGCAGCCAATTCTGATATTGAGCTTCATATATTGCCCTCTTATCATTACCTTGAATCAAATATGAATAGAGTTGTTCCTTGCTTATTTGAGGTGGATGGGGTTCCTTTGAGGCTTGCACTTCTTTCTGAGCTGCTTCACATTCCTCTTTTGTCACTTCTTCCTGTTCCAAGACCACATTCCTTGGATCTAATCTTCTCTTCTTTACTAGAATTACTTCTTTTGATACCCCTTTCCTTTTTCTTTCTGATCCCCTCATGCTTGTCTGGACTTCTACTTCTTCTATAAACATCATCTTTGAAGGACTTTTAATTCCTGACATCAAACTCCTGAAATATTGAGCTTCTGGAGCCAATTTCAGCTGATCCTCCATACCTAAAACATGGTATATAATTCTTGTTAAAATTGTGCTCCATTCATAAACTTCCTCTGTTCCCAATGCTTTGCTGCTTCCTTCAACTGGTCATGAATGTAAGGAGTTACATCCATTACTCCAAATGGTTTATTCTTGTCCTTATTATTGAGCATGACCAATGTTACTAGCTTATGTGGCATTGTATATCTTGGCAACTTTGGAAAACATAAATACTGAAGAAACATTCTAATGGCAAATTCTTCATTTTCCTTTCCTTTGAAATCCACAAACTCTGAATATCCAACATAGGTTACTTTATTCTTTTTGACAAAAGTGCAATCCAATTTAGTTCCCATGGGATAAAATTGAAGAGCTGCCCTGATGTGTTCTGCTTTAATGGTGATTTGTACCTCCTTGTTCTCTTTACCTTTGCCGACTTCCAACAAACTGGACATGACTTGTGATACCCTTTCAAAATCTAAAAAAAGAGAGGTTCATCCAGTAGTCTGTGTAGCCCCACTGCTTTCCATCTTTTATAATTAGTTGTAACTTTCTGAAATTTGTAGAATGCCTGACATAGCATTGTATATTTATGACCTCCAATTCCTATTGTAAAGATATGCTGCCCAATGATATTAATGGTTTCCTTCAGTTCCTTGGCTATCTTCTCCGGTTCTGGGATATCCTGTTCTTCATCAGATTCTAGCTCCACATTTTCTACTGTTGCTTCACTGTCTAAAAACCAATGTCCTCTTGACAAAGTTACAAAGTCAGCTTTGAAGTCATGAATGGGTAGTTCCTTTGGATTCACCATTCTGGAGAAAGTATATCATATTATACCAAAAAAAATGAACACCCACATCAGTCACAAGAAATATAAGAAAAAAAAATCACATTTATCTTTGAGATAACAATGACATTTGATAAAAAATAAAAGAGAAACAATGAGGCCAGTACTACAAAGAGGAATGATGCTCAGACCACTGCAAGATTTCTTTATGAAAATATTATCACCAGATTTGGATTACCAATCGAATTGGTAAGTGATAGGGGGACTCATTTTTTGAACCAAGTAATAGAAAACATAACTGAGTATTTCATGATTAGTCATAGAAAGTCAGCCCCTTATCATCCACAAGCCAATGGATTAGCAGAAAGTACTAATAAGGTACTTTGCACTGTTTTGTCAAAATTGGTAAATACAAATAGGAATGATTGGGAATTGCAACTTAATCATGTCTTATGGGCTTATAGAGTGGCATACAAAATTGCAATTGGAACAACACCATTTAATTTGGTGTATGGACAAAATGCAGTTTTGCCTTTGGAATTTCTCATTCCAACATTAAAAGTGGGAAGTCAATACAAGTGGAATGGACATGAGTTATGTGAGAGAGTGGTGGAATTGGAAAAACTTGGAGCTTCTAGACTTCAAGCAATCATGAGCATATATGTAGATAAAAGAAGGCAGAAAGCTTATCATGATGTTCATATTAAAGAAAAAGATTTGCAAGTAGGGGATTTAGTTTTGGCATATACAGTGAAGGAACATCAGAAAAAATTTCAAAAGAAGGGGCATGGACCTTATATTATCAACCAAATCAGTAACAATGGAGCTATCCAATTAGCTAATATAGATGGAGAAATCATGCAAATTTCATAAGTGGATGTAGGGTAAAAAGGTATGATCTTCCATTAACTGTTCTTGAATGGAGAAGAATACATCAAGCTCAAAACAGGAAAAAAGAAGAGGAAAAAATCAGGTATGAGGCTCAACAGGAGGCAAAGGAAAGAATAAGAAAGGCCAAGGAGCTTAGAGAAGTCCTCTTCTATGAAACACCTTCAAGAGTGAGAGATCATTTGCCTGTTATAACAATGAATCTTCATAATGAGAAAATCAAGGTTTTGAAAGATTCAGGTGCGCAAGTTAATTTGATCAGTTCAGTTTTGTTGGATAAGTTCAAATTTAAAAGGAATAAGAGTAAAACTCTTATCAAAACACTAGAAGGTCAGATAATACAAAGCCTATCTTCACCATCTATTGAAGTTAAATTTAATGAGGAATATATGAAAATAGATTGTGAAGAATGGCCTGACCATATGATGACTGAGAAATTGATTTTAGGGCAACCATGGCTAAAGCGAGGTAAAGTAATTTTGGACTTTGAAAATATGAAGCTCACATTGACAATAATGACAAAAGGTTTTTAATATTTTTATTGAGTTATGAAGAACAGGAAAATCAACAGGACATCTATGACTCAGATTTGGAAGGATTCACTTTTCCTTTAGAAACTACAAAGGAATCACAAACAAAACTTCTCCATGACCAAATCCACTACAGAAAAAAACAGGAGAAAATTAAAGAAACCAACTATGCTGACAAGACAATAGCAAGGTGGAAAGCATGGAATAATCAGAAAAATCTAGGCACCAATTCAGAAAGGTTGTGGCAACCAAAGAAATCCAAGTGTTGTTCATCACAGAGATTCATAAACACCAAATGGAAGAAAAAACTGAAGATATCCCAGCACAATTTATCAAAAGCAAATTGTTTTACCCCAAAAGCAAATTCAACAGGAATCAAGTATTTCTGGGTGAAAAAATCAGACCTTCTTCAATGGAGAAAAAATAAGGATGAAGATACAAAAATAGTGCAGAAGCATGAAAAGCTACAAATGATTGGATTCTCCGAATTTCATCAAGATAGATTTAAGACACTCTTGAAATTATTTCCATGTACTTTACCTCATTCTTTTTTCTAGGAAAAAGAATAGGAGGGGAAGAGAAGATGAAAGATAAAATTATTGGAAATTGGAGAAAATCATTAAAAATTTTGTTTCATAAGTTATAAAGCACTAGCAAGATTTAGGCTATAATTTAGCAAGACTAAGCAGTCAGTGTGTAATTATTTGTTTTTTCTTTTCTTTTGATATTTTTTCTTATATCTGTCTAAATTCTTTTAAATTTCCTTTCATTATTTTCTTATTTCTTAAAAAAAAAAGAAAAAAAGAACAAGAAGGGGAGAGCACTAGATATCTTGCTAACACATGTGATGATCAATTCAATTGTGTAGTGCCTGTGAAGCAAAGTACCTTTTTAGTACTTTCTGCTAATCCATTGGCTTGTGGATGATAAGGGGCTGACTTTCTATGACTAATCATGAAATACTCAGTTATGTTTTCTATTACTTGGTTCAAAAAATGAGTCCCCCTATCACTTACCAATTCAATTGGTAATCCAAATCTGGTGATAATATTTTCATAAAGAAATCTTGCAGTGGTCTGAGCATCATTCCTCTTTGTAGTCCTCGCCTCTGCCCATTTGGTTAGGTAATCTATGGCTACTAGTATATATTCAGCATGGGATTGTTTTGTTGGAGGATGTATTGGTCCAATGAAATCCAACCCCCATTTACTAAATGCTCTTGCTGAAATAAGTGGTACTAATGGCATATTATCTCTTTTATTTGGTTGACTTACTCTTTGACAAATGTCACATCTTTTCACATATGTTCTTGCATCAGGAAATAGAGTTGGCCACCAAAAACCAAAATATAATATGAGTTTAGCAGTCCTTTCACTTGAAAAATGTCCTCTTGACACTCCAGAATGTGCCACCTCTAACATTTCCATATACTTATTTTCAGGAACACAGATTCTTAAATATCCATCCATCCCTTTCTTGTACAATTGGTCTCCTATCAGTTGATATTCCTCAGAAATCATTTGTAAATTCCTTGAGTCTGCACTAGCTCTCACTGGCTCTCCTTTTCTGTTTCTTCTCAACTCCTCAATTATGTTTGCACTCCAATCTGGATTTTTCTGAAACCAATACAAAGTTGTAATTTCTGAATTTTGCAAGGATTGGTATTTCAAGCAATTGGAAACATATTTTTTTACATCCCGAATTGTATTAGGCCAATGTAATCCCATTCTATTGAGATTGTTTAAGGTGACAATCATGGAAGCATGAGTACAAGGATTCCAACAATGAGCTCTTCTTAGATACTCCTGTTGCTCATCATCTGGAGTACAATATTCCAATACACCCATATGATTGAAATGATACAAATGTCCAACTAGTAGTACAAAATTCCTACTTTGTAGTACCAGATGTGTGTTGTTTTCAGGTGTTCTACAAGGTCCCATGGTTAGCAAAGGTACCAAAGTCATGGCCTTCAGGAATACTCTCTATTTTGAATAGATATGCATCTGGTAATTCATCATCTAAAGGTGAACTTGGCTCTCTGGTTTGGATTCTGGACAAATGGTATGCTCTTAAATGAGTTTTTCCTTGTCTGACCACTACCTCAAACTCAAATTCCATCAGTAGGAGGAACCATCTGCGTACCTGTGTGACATGGTTTGTTTACCAAGTAGAGTAAGGCATCCTTCCCTCTCAGTGGTTGTATAATTCTTTTCTGCTGAATTCAATTGCCTATTGGCATAAGAAATTGGAAATTCTAATTTGCTCCCTTTTATCGGTTGTGCTAACACACATCCCAAAGCATAATTTGAAGCATCCTCATGAACATTAAATGTTTTATTCCATTGTGGGGTTTTTAGAATTGGTGCTGTTACCAAACAAGTTTTTAAAGTCTCAAAGGCTTGGTCACATTTTGTGGTCCAGTTAAAGTTTGTAATCAATGCATACAAAGGTCTTGCAATGTCTGCAAACTTGTGTACAAACTTTCTATAATATCCACAATGTCCCATGAAAGTTTGAAGTTCTTTTACATTTATCGATTTTGGACGATCCACTGTGGCCTTAATTTTTCTCTCATCAGTTGAGATTCCATTTCTAGAAACTATGTGACCCAACATTCTCCCTTGCCTCACAAAGAACACTCATTTCTTCGGATTTAAACATACTCTGTATGTTCTACATTTTTTGAATATATTTTCCAGATCTTTCAAATGATCTTGTCTTTTTATTGAAAAAGTGCAAAGATCATCAACATAAATTTCCATTATATTTCTAAGGAATTCTTTGAATATGTGACACATCAATCTTTGAAAGGTTGTTGGGGCATTAGTTAAACCAAAAGGCATAACCCTAAATACATAGATTCCCCATTCTGTGGAAAAAGTAGTCTTATGTTGGTCTTCCAAAGCTATTGGCACCTGATTATATCCTCAAAAACCATCCAAAAAACTATAGACCTCTTTACCTGCAACTCTTTCCAAAAGATGGTCTGTTATTGGTAATGGATAGCTATCCCTTATAGTTGCAGCATTAACTTTTTTAAAGTTAATACATACCCTGAGTTTCCCATTCTTCTTAGGTACCACAACTATAGGAGATATCCATTCTATATACTTAGTCTCATAGATGAAACTGGCAGCCAGTAGTTTGTCAATTTCTTCCTTTATTTTAGAAGAGTATTTGTCATTAAACATATAGTGTCTTTGTTTGCTAGGTTTTGCATCAGGAGTAATAGGAATCTTATGTTCACAGATTTTAGGATCAATTCCTTTCAAATCTTTATAACTGTAAGCAAACACATCCCTATAATTTTTAGCCAATTTCCTCAATGTTTCCTCCTCTTGATTTGTCATGTCATCAGCTATGACAATGTGTCTATCTTCCCCTTCTTCTTGAGTGATCATCACCTTCTTAGTTTGTTCCTCATTGTCCTATGCCTCCCCCTTTTTCTTTTCTCTTTTTGGTTTCATTTTTAGAAGTAATCTGTCTTCTACTTCATAGGTCTTGAAGTTTGTAGGTACATCAAATTGTTGATCTTCTTTCTTTATTTTTTTATTTTTTTCAACTTCTTGTTATTTTTCTATTCCTTTGTGTTTACTTTTTTTATATGTTCCTGAGATTTTGTCTTTTATAGCATCTGTTGCTTCTACTTCTTCCAGAAATTGTGTTTTTCCATTGTTTAACATTATTCTTTCCTCCTGGTCTTACTCTGTTTTTGACACCTTTATCATTTGTATTACTATGTGAAAGATATCATATCCTTCTTCATGTTGGAATTTTACTCCCACGTATTCATCATTGGCCAAATCCATGGTGGTCAAAATCTGATTCCAACCATAAGGCTCAAACTCTTCATCTTTAAATTTATGTGGCATGTAATTTTCATCTTGTGATTTCCTTTCTCCTAGACAATCTTCTTTTTTTAACATCCTTTTTTTATATGTGTGATTCCTTATCACATTACATTTCCAAATTGATGATTCTGTGTCATTCTGATCTTCACTCCCCGATTCTTCACTTAATTCCTGATTTTGATGTACTTTGAACCATTCCTGAGGGGACATATCACAATATTGACCATTTCTTAAATTTACTTTAGTTATCCTTCCTTTGCTTTGAAGGTATAGGCAATCTTTACCCCAATCTTGTACAATTTGCATCTGTCTCATAAATGGTCTTCCTAGGATGATTTCATATGAAGTGGATTGTGGAAATTCGACTATGGCAAAAGTGTGCTCTACCTCTATTCCACATATTTCCACAATTACCTTTTCCCAAATTCCTAGGGGCTTTTCTATGTGTCCGTCTGCAAGTTGTAATCTCATTTTAGTGGTTATTAACTCAGAATACCCATTTCTCCCAAGTTTGTTTAGTCATGATTGCCACTCCCGATCCACTGTCTAATATGGCCTTGGCATGATTCTCACCAAATTTTATCCTCAAAGTTGAGTTCCCTTCTTCTCCTTCACAGTATCCTCCTATTTTATCAATAGGTATGTACAACAACTCTTCCAATTCTTGTTGCTGTGGATCTAGATTCTTTGACTTTGTTTCCCAATTTTTCATTTTATGTTGTAAGTGAGGATTTTGTTTTACTATCTCCTCCATTGTGGTGTGGTATAAAATTGTACAGTGTTTGTCTAGATTGATTTGGAAGGCTATTTGTGAATTGTCTTCCTGATCAAGGTGTTTCTTGGTTTCTGTTGCATTTGTCCCTTCAATGGTTGCTTGATGATTGTCTATTTCCCCAATCTTAAATTGTACTTCTTGTATGATTTGTTTACATCTTTGCATTATTTCATCCTCTAAATCTGGCATAGGATATGCCATTACATGATTTGTAGGATTTGGTCCATCTTGAATTCTTCCTTTGTACGCTCTTATCAGAGTCTCTAGACTTTGTGAATTTTTTTCCTCTTCCTGAGTCTGTGTATTTTGTGGTTGGCTATTGTTTGGATGTTCCATAGTTTCTTCTTCCAAATGTTTACCCATTCTCATCTTTCTTTCCCATCTTCCTTTTTGTCTGTTTTTCTTTTCTTCAAGAAACGGATTTTTCGAATGGTCCTGTGTGTGTCTCCTTTTTTATTTCTTGTTGTTTAGCTTGATCTCTTGTTATGGCATTTACAGTTACTTGATCATGATCACTCAGTTCTTCTGGCTCCATTATGTTAACTGTTTTTAATGGTATGTTACTAGATGTGTTCTGTTGTTTTTGAGGGTTTCTTAGGCAATCCCTTATTAAGTGTTCCCTACCACAATCCTTACAATAGGCTCCTTCTATTTTTAGTGTTGGAGGTTGTGGACAGTCTCTAATGAAATGTTCCCCCCCACATCTATAATAGGTTATCTTTTGACCTCCTTTGAATTGGGGTTTCTGATTGGACATGTAATTATTAGTTATGTACATGAATGTGGTTGTGTCCATTTCAATTCTCCCATTCCCCAAGTCCAGGACTTGCAGTTCTAGTTCTCTCTGTTCATATCCTTCCCAATCTTCCTGATATCCCTCATTCAAATGCTAATCCTCTCTGTAAGATGATCTCAGTCTTATGTTTTCTTCTTCAACTGGTGTATATTTTACTGGTACTACATTTGTTGGTAATGGTGGTTGTTGTCCAAGTACAGGTCTTGGTTGCTCAGCAAATCTAGATTCTCTTTGTAAGTTATGTTGATTCATAAATTCCCTTTCCTTGATGGGTTTTTTATTCTAAAAACACTCCTCTCTAGTATGGTTTGTCCATTTTCTTTCTAAAGTACAATATTTGAGTGTTTTCCTATCTTGTAAATGTTGTGGTTTATGATAAGCACATTGTTGAACCAAATGACTCTCCCCACAATTATAACACTTCTTATTAGCTGATATTCTAGTATTCATCAAGTTTGTCTTAGTGTTGACTTCTAGGGCATTAGCAATGGCTTGTGCTAATTCTTCTGCTGGTGGAATTCTATCTTCATTTGTTCTTGGTTGATCAAATGCTAATAAATCCTGTCCTATGTTATCCTCTAAGTCTATTGCCTCTTTTACACAAGCTCCTAGATCAGGACATCTCTTATAATATACCAAGGTTCTTAACTGTGCACTTCTCAGTCCTTCTATGAACAAAGACACTTGTCTTGCCATTGGAGGTACCTCTTCTCTTGGACATCTATCAATATATTGCTTGAATCTCTTGGAAGCCTCTCTGACATTTTCATTTTTTTGTTGTTTGAAACTATGTATCAGGGTAGCTGTACTATGTTTAATCCCAGTTTTGGAGAATTCCCCTATAAAGGCTTCAAGGAAAGATTCAATATTTGGATACATTTCCTTTCTCAAGGGAATGAACCAAGACAATGTAGGTCCAGATAGGGTTAGACTAAATGCTTCAAATTGCACTTTGTAATCCTCTACTTCTTCTGCCCTAATTGATTGTCTAAATTCTGCAGCATGGGCATGAGGATCAGAATACCCTTCATATTTATTTTTCATGCATTTAGCTACTTGATAGGGCCTAAGCATTCTTCCCTAGTTTTGCCACTAATGTCTTCTCTTGATTGGAAAATCATTCATTCCTTCAGCTTCTCTTTCAAAAGGATTTGGAGAAGTGTGTAATCTCCTTCCTTATGGTTGTTCAATAGAAGTGTAGTTTTCATTTTGTCTTGGCAATTCTGGTTGCCCTGTGTTTTGTTCCCAAGGTCTCTTGTCTGCACATTACCCTAAATCATTAGAGTTTTTTGGATCTTGTGAAAATATGTATACACATCCCTGTCTATCCTCATATCTGCCATCCTTAAATTGTACCACTGGCATTAAATTTAAGGGAATTTCTAAGTTTCTCATCCTAATGAGAAACTTATGCATACCATCTTGATACACATAGGTTCCAAACCTATTTGTGTACATGTACTTGAGTATATTTCTATAATCACTAGTTTCAGAGGCTTCATTTGTTTCATTTAAATTTTCCATGTTATTTATCTGTCCTAAATCCTTTTCTTGTAAATCTCCTAACACTGGCTCTATCTCTTTCCTTTTTAACTCTTGTTTATCAGGTGTAAACAATTTATTACCAGATCTCAAAACCATTCAACTAATTCACGATTCTGTGAAGAGAATCTTGTTTTTCACGATTCTGTGAAGAGAATCATGTTTTTCACGATTTTGTGAAAAGAATCTTGTTTTTCACGATCCTGTGAAGAGAATCGTGTTTTTCACGATCCTGTGAAGGAATCGTGTTTTTCACGATTTTGTGAAGGAATCGTGTTTTTTCACGATTCTGTGAAGAGAATGTTCCCAGAGAATCGGGATTGCTCACAATAAAAAAAACACGATTTTCTGTTGAAAATCGTATTCTAGGAATCGCGATTTTGAGTTTGTTCTCAGAATCGCGATTCTGAGTGGATTCTTATAATTTTTTAGTATTTGATTTTTAAAGTTCTTTTTACACTATTAGAAGCGCCTTATTAAAATATTAACATGCAATAAAAGATCTTTCCTCAAAAAGTCAATTTCCCTTCAAAAAATTCAACAAGCTGAAAATCATGATTCCGTGTTTTTCAACAGTTTTCCGTGTTTTTGTGCTTTTACCAAAATGTTGAACTTGAAATTATGCAAAAACTTATTGTAAGAAAATTTACCTTTTTTCCTGATCAAGAAATGTCCAAAAAGCTTTGTGTTTGCAAAAGATCGCGATTCTGTTAGCTCCTCCCACTCACTCTTTCACTCAAATGAATATTTTTTTGAGATTTCAGGCTTTTATAGACTTTAGACAATCGCGATTGTGAGTGATTTTCACTATTTTGAGTTCCCACTTTTTTTATTCTTGTTCTTTTACAATTTTTGTGGTTTTATTTAAAAAATCTTATCCCTTCCAACGAAATTTTGCCCTCTTTTTTCTACTGATGAAAATCGTGATTCTGTGTCCAATTCTCAAATCTGATCACTTGATGCTCAATTCTTACTAGAATTTTGAAATTTTGCTTTCCTTCACTTATGCAACTTATGAAACCTTTTAAAATTGCTTACCTTAGTACCCAATAGTGCAACTTAGTCAATTTCTTTATCTTACTGAGAATCGTGATTCTGTGATGAGAATCGTGTTTTTCTCTGAACTTCTTGCTTTTGCACTTTTTGACTTTTCTTCCCTCCTAGTCTTCTCCAATGTTCTTCACCAACTCCAGATCAATTGTCACCTGCAATCATACACCACCAATGTAAGAAGTCGAGAATGACATGCCTGGGACTCACCTCCCAGCCTATTTATAGCCCTTGCCTAGTCACCATCTAGAGTTCTTTCTAAGGCCCCTCTACTCATCTGACCATCATGAGTAGGTACCTCGTATGAACTCTCTGGCTTTTGGCCTTGGCTATCCCCCGAGCAAGGAACATCTTGTTCCTCCAAGCATGTACATCTCTGGAATATAACACTCTCTCCCCCTTCTAAAGATCATTGTCCTCAATGATATAGAAGGAGCTATAAAATTGGGAATCAGAATCTATGATTCCAAATAATAAAAGTAGAGTGTGGTAGGTGTTTGAAATACTAGATGCTCAAAAAGTAGAAAACTAGTCTCTGTGCTTTATATCTAGCATTTCCACCAACAAATAGCAGTCCTTGCCTTGGGCATTCTGTAGGAATCCTTATGAGGCCCAATGAGTCCATATGTGCGCAGCATAAGTACTCGGAATATCCTCGGACTCCCTATGCCTAGACCTTGACCACTAACTTGTGACAGCTTGTCACCTGTAGAGACCTCGGCAACTTGCCCTTGTCTCCCTGAAGTACCCATTGATAGCTTGTCATATGGTATAATTATGCAAAATCACTTACTCCACTGGAGTAATAAAATACTATGCTCATCTAAAATAATATGACTATATCGTAGTCTCTGTGAATACTAAGAATAAATGGAAATCTTTTCCAAATAGTACTTAATCTCTAAGCTCAAGTAAATCTGCTTGATCTACTCACTGTAGTGAAATAAAACTAAAAAAAATCTCATCATGATCCAAACTATGAATCAATGATCCAGACTATGGACCAAGATATCAATATGTCACATCGAAACTATGGACTAAGATCTCAATTAGTCACATCCCAAACATGGACTAAGATCTCAATCAATCACATCCAAACTATGGATCCAAATCTCAATCTATCATATATAATAATCCAAACTATGGATCAAAATATCTCTCATACAAAATAAATCATAATCCACTCTCTAGAACCAAGTCCATAATACTAAGTGAAGACGTGCTAAGAAAGTCTAGCAACTAGTGGAACTACCACCGCCTTCTCAATAATAATCATGCAAGATGTTCTAAGTGGATAAAACTTGCTTTATTTCTGATCACCATCTGATCATCACTATGATCAATCATTCCTAACTAGGAATGCGGTGTCTCTAGTAAACTAATGTAATAATCTGGCACGCCCAAATATCCACATCTGATCATCATTATGATCAAATCATTCCTAACTAGGAATGAACCATAATATGAGTCCACTAAACATAGTGAAAAATGGTAAGTAGATGTGTGCACACTCATAGCCCGCTAGGCTAAGCATCTAGCTCACCTCATACACACTATGTATGAACCATGGCCTATTCTCAGGCATATCAAATAAAGTAGTACGTACTCTATAAATTTCTTCTGAATTCAATTGCCTATTCATAGTTCTTATGTGCAAACCTTGCCTTTCCGCTTCTAGGCTACTATCCTGCGGACTTGCCTTGTTTGCGATCACATATAGAGTGACTGTCTCAACTGCCCCTCTGTTGTCTAATAATAAGATGCTACCAAAAGATCATATAAATGAACTCCAAATCATATCAAAATATAATCTCTGAGACTTCTCTCCCATACCATCTGTCCTACACCTAGGTAGAATACAAAGTTTGATGTCCCATACCACCAACTTTATACTCCACATAGATGCGTGTATGAGATTAAAGTCGAACACTTCTCTGAAAAATGATAAGAATAAGTCGGTGAGTACTCACAACCATAAATAATGTAATGAAATCTTGAAGTGTTTCCTTCCCTCGATGGAAAGAACATAGTCATTCCTATGACTCTATCACTCATAACTATCTCAAACATCAACTCATCTTGAGTTGAGAACTGAGAAACTATTTAGTAAATCAACTCAACTAGAGTTGTGAAGGATGCGGCTTGCATAAAATATCAACTCATGCATCTTGAATCAAATATTGACTCACAATAAATTGGAATTTATACCACTTGTATGAATCCAATTATTTGAAATGAGAACAACTACCAAAGTTCTTCTATTCTATGCTCTCATGGCACTACATATATTCTTGAAAATTTCGACAGAGTCTCCTCTGTCCTACTGAGAATGGTCACCAAAAAACCAATGCTCAATAAACACAAATCTATGGCATAGGTAGCCCATGTTGATCACACCATCTCAAAAAATATCATAAAAAACCTGTGAAAAGTCTTTTCCTTTCAACAATGCCTCCTGTATAAACAATTTCCAACAGCAGCAGATTAAATTCTAATTTTAACTAAGTTTTACTCATCCAAAATCTATGAAATTTTCCAGATTTATGTAGCTTTTCTCAAGCTTTCATTAGGCACAAAAATCACTTGATTTGGATATTTTCTCAGAGTTTTATGACCATTTTACTGGAAGGGTCGAACACTCGACGACCAATTTTGAACAATGTACAGGATCATCTTCTTGAAGCCCTTAGACTGATCAAACAAATTCCAAATTCCATTTTCTTTGTGCCCAAATCTAGATCAACTCATCTAGTTTGGCGTCACAAGATTTCAATTTAAAATGAAATCAAATACTCACTCAAAAGTATAATTCTATCTCTGCTACACCTTCGCTTAGGTGAGCTTAGAAACACTACTGCTGCACTTTTATAATAGCTTCTAACTATGAAGATAAACTCCAAAATCCTTGAATTTTGGTTATCGAATAGGTTCTATACTGGAGTAGCTTCTCCAACAAAAAATTTTGAAATTGGAGTTTCCAATATTAAAATATCATGTGCTCATCAGTCACATGTACCACTCTTTGGAAAATCCTCGCCAGAGATTAGTCTGAGAAGAATAGATCATTTGACCTATCAAATGATGTCCAATTTCTCCAAAATTTTAATAGCACATAGCTAGAACTATCTAATTGTACTGATATAAGTTTCATAGCATTTGGAAATTTGGATCTTCCACAATGACCAAAATACTAAGCCTCTATACCTGCAAAATTGTTAAAATTTGCAGAGGCTAACGTTTACTCTTTTATTCATATCTCCTAAATGGAGAAACATTTCATCTTGAAATTTCATACACACCATTTGGAGGTGTTTAGCTAATGTTAGAAACAAAAGCCATTCAATTTGAGTAAATGAGCTAAGAGAACCAATCACCTCTAGGTGACATGGTCTCTGTTCATTTCACAAATTCCAGAGGCTGAACTTTCATGTGCAGAGATTATTTGACCTATCAAATGATCTCTAAAAATCTTGAAAATTGGTATGCACAAAGTTCCTCTATTAAGATTTCATCTCAACAAAAATCATTCCATTTGGATCTACCAATTAAGAGAAATTCCCTTTGCAACAGTCCTATGTCACTTGTTTCAGGCCTCTACCTCTACTAGCAGCACTATTAGTGCAGAGGTCACTTGACCAATCTAAAAGTCTCCAAATTACTTGCAACTTGGTCAGATTAAAGAAAGGCCTAAGGGCAACTTGCCCTCCAAATTTCAATAAATCTAGGAATTCCCTCAAAGAGTAGCATCCAAATCTTTATGAGGCTGCTACCTCACCAACTATATGCTCGATCATTTTTTTCAAACTTAAAAATGACGAGACATGTTAATCCTTATGATTAAACAAACTAACTCATTTATCTTGAATGGATTATGTCATGGAGATATATTCATGCATATAATGATCATCTAGATCCATGCAAACCGAATTAACCATCCAAATCGTCTCGTTGAAAAATCAACTCTTTACATAGTATCCACCTTTCTGTAAAAGTGAACATCTATGGATGTCATTCTAATTATTGTGCTCTTGCACATTCATTAATCTCATTACAACCAATCATATACAAGCAATTAATACTTGTATTGATGATCATATCCATAACACTCTTGTGTGGACTCAAAATAAGCATCTATATCAAGTACATATACTCGCATGAAAAACATTTTATGTGCTCAGGCATTACTAATCGAAAACACATCTTACTTGCTCTTGATGTATATATGTTACCTTTTTTTTTCTAAAGGCATAATTAGCCTATGCCTAGTACTTCGATCACATACCTCATGCTCACCCTAACTAGTCGTGGTGAAACATAAAAGTGATCTTCTATAAACAGAAAATGCATCATGCATTTCAATTCTCTCGCAATCATATAGTCTATGTATACATGCATTCACTCATGCATTTTATTCTCTACTTCAATAAAATTATGCTTTTCACTATGCTGACAGAAGACGTCCTCTCTCACACAACACAACATCACTCTAGTTATCACATGGCATATAACGCCATGTGGCTACAAAAGTTCCGGCAGCATTTCGCCAGGAAAACGAAGCCTGAAAAAAAAATAATAGTTTTTACAAAGATAGGCAAGAGCCTAGTGGTTGGCAAACCACTCCCTTTACCCCAGAAACCTGCAAAAACAAGAAACTTTGCCAAAATGTGCTGTTGGGCACTACACGCCCTCATAACCATGTCTTTTTTTTTTTTTTCCTGCTTTCAATACCTGCACAAGATTCTAAAACACACAAACAAGATCTGTGCATGCTTTTATGAATCAACATTAGTTAGTTTAGCTTCATGTGCATAAATGAATTCATGTAAAAGACTAGCTTTCATGCACCTTCCAATGTTGATTTCATAAAACTGGAAGAAAATTCAATGCAAAATTATAAACTTTGATGCGAGAGGTATTCAAATGAGTTTATTAGAAAGTAAAAATATGATGCAAATGTATGAAAAAAAATTCTTTCCTATCCAAAATGGTTCAAAATATGATTAAAAACTCCTAACTATCATAATCGAACACTCAATTCACTCAAAAAGGGTTTCTCGCCACTCAACAGCCATCTAAAAGCTTCTGCAGAGATGGCTTTCAATGGTCCAAATATGGATTGTGAATAGTAAAAAAAAAGATCTTGAAGTGTACAATCTGTACCAAGTTGAATTTCTTGATTTCGATATTCTATGAGGAAGTCATGGCCAAAACAATGGAGCTATGTGAGTGGGCAGCATACCTCCTTGAAATGATATGCAGAGCATTAAATGCTCTCTCCAAGTGGTTTCTAAATTTCTAATGATAGGTTCCAGCCACTCATTGGAAAGCTCTTGAAGTCTACTTTCTAGCCCAAGTTGAATCATCCAATTCGGGTTTCATATGAGATAGTTACGGCCATTTAAGTGGAGATAGGTATGCTAATCTTGCTTTTTTTTTTTTACTTCCTATCTTTTATTTTATTTTTCCTCTTTCTTTACTCTTCTCTCTCTTTCTATTCTTTTCTCTCTCTCTTTAATCTTCTCACTCAAGATCTCCTTCTTTTTCTCTCTTTCTCTTCTTTCATCTTTTCTCTTTCTCCTTCACATGCTTTCATGTCTTTGTCTCTATCTCTCTTTCCTAATTTTTTTTCATGCATCCTTTATTTCTATCTCTTGCTCTTTCTCTTCTCTCTCTTTCTACTTCCTCTCTATTTCTTTCTCTCTTCTTATCTCTCTTTTCCTACTTCCTTCTCTCTCTATGTACTCTTCTCTTTCTCTCTCTTTCTATTCTTTTCTCTCTCTCTTTAATCTTCTCACTCAAGATCTCCTTCTTTTTCTCTCTTTCTCTTCTTTCATCTTTTCTCTTTCTCCTTCACATGCTTTCATGTCTTTGTCTCTTTCTCTCTTCTCTTTCTTTCTTTCTTCTCTTCCTTTCTTTCTCTCTCTTTCTTTCTTTCTACCTTTCTCTTTCTTTCTCTTCATTCTCTTCTTCTCTCTCTATCTCTTTCTCTCCATCTCTCTATCTTTCATACTTTCACTTTCTCTGTTTTTTTGACCGTGCGCATCAGTTAGTGGTCTGTTTTTAAAACGCGTCAAACGGAGATATCGACTTCGATGTAGCATAATGGCTAGACCATCTGCCTCCTAATAGGAGGTCGGAGGTTCAAAACCTTTGTGATGCACCATCGTTCAGCTACGTTCTATTCAATTAAAGAGTGAAAACTTACCTGAGGTGCAAGCTCTTTGCGCAGGCTCTGCCCAGGCCGAAAAGCATTTCTCATTTTGCTGTATATCTCGCTCCATGAGGTACACATGGTTGGAGAAGATGCGATCTTCAAGATGTTCCTTCCAAGCTCTCCATGGTTGTTCGAGTACATCACGAACAGCGAAGATGAAGATGAGCCACGAAATTAGAATGGACATCTCCATCAAGCTCTCCCCCAAGGTCTCTCATTCCCTCAAGCTCTGATACCAAATGTAAGAAGTCGAGAATGACATGCCTGGGACTCACCTCCCAGCCTATTTATAGCCCTTGCCTAGTCACCATCTGGAGTTCTTTCTAAGGCCCCTCTACTCATCTGGCCATCATGAGTAGGTACCTCGTATGAACTCTCTGGCTTTTGGCCTTGGCTATCCCCAGAGCAAGGAACATCTTGTTCCTCCAAGCATGTACATCTCTGGAATATAACAACCAAACTCATTCAAAGAGATTAAATTTTTGAAAAGTTTAAACAGCAACTTTTACTCTAGATATTCTTTTTTTTATTATTTTTCTTTCAATTTCTGAATTTTTCTGTCACTATTCCCCTTCCACTTCTCAACACATCCTCTTGGAAAATTTCGTAAGAAAAAAGAATTTTGTTTGGATTTTTAATAGCTTTTATGAATTTTTTAGTATTTTGAACCCTAAATCAAGGAAAACACTTCACTTAGGGTTTTGTTGTTTCAAGATCCATTGATCTTTTGTTTCATGATTGGTTATACTCTTTTATGCTTGCAATCTTAATCAGTTTGGAAGTAGAGCTTTTCAAGAAACTATGTGCTAAGAAGTACAAGTATCAATTCATGCAAAGATAAACTCAAACACCTTTTTTTTAAAGAGGCAAATAAACTTTTTCAAGATTATTATTTTACCTTGGATAAACAAATGGATCAATCAATTTGCACATAGCTACTTTACTTGACTTTCCTCATTGCAACCATGTCATCTTTTCCAATATTGACAAATTTTCTTGGTACTTAGTCAAAAAGCACTCTACTTATGCAAAGATAGTCACATTTTACCTTTCCTTTAACAATCTTGATTCAATTTTTTCCACACACCTGCACTTTACTCTTAAAAGGTATGAGCAACTATCAATTTGCAAGAATTTCACACTTCTTTATCCCAAAAGGTTAACTCATGCTTTCTTTTCCCCAAAATACAAGCAAAGAAACCTACCTTTTCAATTTTTCTTTCTTGATTATAGAGTAGTACCTTCTCAATGTGTTCAAATACCATCAACAATGGAAGATCCAGCAAGGTCCAAAACTCCAATGAAGTTTTTGCTTTGTTCCTCAACAACGGCGCCAAAAAATGTTTGTTGTTAACCTTTAGAGTTGTCCTCTCCAATCATTATAGCACAAAAGATCAACTACACATCTTTAAATTGTCAATCCGGGAAGTACGCAAAGACCACAACCCCTTCTAGTTAATGGAATCCAAGAATAAGAGTTGAGATGACTGTTTTTCTGAGAAATTTATGAAGAAGAAGAGAAATATCTAGGGTTTTGATTATCTTGAGTTCTACAACAGCATTTTCAATGATCTTTGTGCCTAAATTGTGCCATTTCCACATTAGAATACAAATATGAAGTCAAATTTCAAAAACAGTACCTGTATCACACAGACGAGACAATCGCGATTCTGTGAAAACTGAGAATTTGCAATTCCAGCTTTGTTCTTCTACACTTTCTTACTCAATACACTGAGAATCATCCATCTTCACTCATCTCACTCAGAAATTCACAAGATAAGTTCACAAATTCCATGGATTACACAATGATAAGACTCAACAAATCAAGAGAAAGAACATGAAAGGAGAAAACACGATTTTTTGCAGGAAAGCTCTTCTCATTACTTGGATAGCATCAAAATAATACAACCAACCTCTTCAAAATAGAGTAAATTATCTTTTATACTTTTTCAAGTGTCCCTTTTCACACTTGAATTTTGGTCCTTTTCTCCTTCTATTCTAAAAATATGCTATCTAAGAGCTTCCAAAAATTCTAGGAAAAATACATATGATCCTATTTTACATTAGGAAGACTCTTCCTCAATTTTTACAGCATTTGTATAAATATGTCTAACAATTTTTGACATTTTACAAATAATTTTCCTTCAAAAATTGATTCTTCTAACAATCATCCAATTTCCTACGTTGTTTCTCAGGCACTAATGCATATCCCAGACAACAAAAAAAATGCAGGTGAGCAGGAAATGGCTTATGAAGATGCCAAGCCTCATATGGAGTGATAGACTGCAATGCTTTAGTGGGACACCTATTAAGTGTAGGAGAAATGGTGGATAGATTCTAAAGATGAAGGGGTGCTACAAAACCATGCTTCACACCAGCAAAGAACAAGTTGTGGAGGGTGTACTAGGCCCTTTTAGCTTTCTATTGATCATAGATAATCACCTATGTGCTTTGGAACATGATCCTCTAATCAAAGGATCAAAATAGATAAGTAGAAGGTTGAACCAAGATCATAGACTTGCTATTTTAGTCTCTGCACATGTTCAGTAGAATGAACAATGCTCTCAACCTGCTAAAAATTATCCAAATTCCTTTTGGTGGTATCTAATTAACTTACATAGCTACCAATCATGATTTATTTCAATAAAATAGATGGACTACACACGGAGAATGATGCTTAGCAAGTTAGAGGACTTGCTCCACATTTTCGGGGTGCTTTAGTGTGTAGACCAAAGAGTATAGATATGAAGATATCTCATGATTGAAGCATGAAATTACAATGAAACATTGTATCTATAACATAGACAGTATGGTGATTCTATAGCACTTTAAATCACATTAAAGGATTAACCATGCACTGAGAACAAGCTCTAAGAAGATCACTTCTCTGAGATAGTCATAATAGAGAAGTAAAGTAGAGATATAATCAATATGTATGTATTATATCACATAGAAGTACAATGACATTGGCAACGATCAATTGCACAATGTGAGGGTAGTGTAGGAGCTATGGAATGAGCTCATTAATCAGAAAGTATCCCTCTCAAATGATATTCTAGTCAGGCTCATCACACGATTCTTTTTTATCCACTTTTATAGTTGAGTTTGGAGCCAAGCTTTAAATTCAAATTCAAATTCTCACCAAAAAGCGAGTCCTAAACTATATGATATATTCTCTCATCAATCATCTACCAAGTAAGTCAATATTTTATTCCTCCTAACTCCTTGTGAGAGTAGTGCATTAACTATAGGCACTTTTACAAAGATAAAAGGTAATATGACTTTTACAAGGGAGTGATCATATATGGCTATATGAGCTACATGCTAGTTATCCAAGTATGCAGGCTTGGATTCTTTTGCACCAATCTTAGTTCCATCCAAAGATTTTGTGAGTATATCTACACATTGCAAATGCATTGACAAATAGGACAATTGGATGTCCTTGCTAAGTAATTTCTCTCTTACATAATGATAATGTACTTCAATGTTCTTAGTCCTTGCATGATATATAGGATTAGCAACCAAATGAAGTGAACTAGTGTTGTCTCCAAAAATCATTGGAGTATAAGAATGTAACCCCAAATTTGTATAAAGTAGTTTAAGCCACATGGCCTCTTGTGTTGCATTAGCTAAGCCTCTATATTTTGCCTCTATAGATGACAATGCCACAGTTGGTTGCTTCATTGATGACCATTATATTAGCTTATATCCTGCAAAAGATAAGTACCCAGTAGTGCTCCTCCTATCATCCTTGGAGCCAGCCCAATCTGCATCAGAATACATCTTGATATACAAATAAGAAGTCAATGGATTAAAAAACCCTTCATTTATGGTACCCTTCAAATATTTTAGGATGCTCTTGGCAGCTCTCATATGAGGTTTCCTTGGTGGTTAATGTACTTACTCCATAACATATGTCCACTCTTGTTAGGGTTGCATAGTTGAGACTCCCAACAAGCTTTTGGTAACCTGTAATATCCTCAAGGAGTACTCCCTCATGATAACTAAGTTTGTGATTGAGTTCCATGGGTGTACCTGCAATTTTGGTATTATCCATCTTGAATTTTACCAACATATCATGATTGTACTTCCTCTCAGTAATAAACACACCAGAATTTGTATACACAAGTTCCAAACCAAGACAATATGTTGACAAACCAACGTCATTGATCTTAAATTCTTCCATCATCTAAGATTTGATTTGTTTGATACCATTAGCATCATCCCTTGAAATGATTATATCATCCACATAAACACATAAGTAAATAAATTTTGAGTTATTTTTTTTTAATGAACAAAGAAGAATCTGCTCTGCTAGCAACAAATCCTTGATCCTGCAAATATGTCACAAGTCTATGGTTCCAAGCTCTAGGAGCTTGCTTTAGACCATAGAGTGCTTTCCTTAGCTTGCATACATAACCTAGTTTGTCCTTATCTTCATACCTTGGTGGTTGAGCCATGTAAACTTCTTTTGAGATCCATCCATTAATAAATGCATTTTTAACATCTAATTGATATAAGTTCCAATTCTTTGAAGCAGTAACACTTTCCAAAACTCTGATGGTTGGCATCTTAGCCATAGGTGAAAAAGTCTTCTCATAATCCACTCCATGGGTTTGAGCAAACCCCTTTGCCACTAGCCTTGCTTTGTACATGTTCATAAAACCATATGAATTCTTCTTGATTTTATATATCCACCTGGATCCTATTACTTTCATACTTGGCTTCTTGGGAACGAAATCCCAAGTGTTGTTTTCTTCAAGTGCTTCAATTTCTTCTTGCATTGCTTCTTTCCATTCTTTCTTCTTATTGGCTTCTTCAAATGAAGAAGGTTCCTCTATCATACAGTCTTTAGTCATGTACATAGAATGCTTAATGACTAGTGATGTGTCATAGCCATACCTTATGGGTTTTTTACTCTCCCTTTGAGATCTTTTGGGTGCTTGATTAGAGGACTCTGGAATGTCTTCTGATTGCTTGATCTTGGACTTGCCTTTTGACTTCCAAGCCTTGAAGTCAATCTGCTCTTCATCCTCTGAGTTGACATCTTCTAATATTTGTTGATCTTTTTGACTGAGACTTGGAAAATCACTTTCCAAGTCATAAGGTAGCTTAATTTTCCTACAATCATCTTCAAAAACATGAATTATTTTCATCAAACACAACATCCTTACTAATTGTAAATCCTTTGTTAGAGGGATTCTACAACCTATAAACCTTTTGGTTTTGGTCATAGCCAATGAATATACACTTTTGAGCTTTTGGATCAAGTTTCCGTCTAATCTATGAGGGTATATGTGGATAACCAATGCACCCAAAGATTTTACAATGATCCAATGAGGGTCGCCTACCATTCCATGCCTCATAGGGTGTCATTCCATCCAAGGATTTGGATGGGATCCTGTTAATCAAGTATATTGTTGTGGAAACAACCTCTACCCAAAGGTAATTTGGTAGTTTCTTTTCATTCAACATTGATCTTGCAGTCTCTGCAATCAGTCTATTCCTCCTCTCTGCCACTCCATTTGGTTCAGGAGTGTATCTTGTTGTGACCTCTCTCTTTATACCTCCGTCCTATAAGAATGAGTCAAATTCATGTGAGAAATACTCACCACCTCCATCAGATATGATCCTCTTTAGGCGTCTACCTCTTTGGTTCTCAACCATTGCCAAATACTTTTTGAAACAAGTAAATACTTCATCTTTTTGCTTCATGAAGTAAAGAATTTTCCCTCTACTATAATCATCTATGAATGAAACATAGTACCTTGATCCCGAGATTGATGGCTCTCTGCTAGGACCCCACACATCAGTGTGCACAAGCTCCAAGTAGTCTTCATACATGTACCCCTTTTTGTTGAAGTGTTGTCTATGAGATATACCAAATTGGCATGCTCCACATTTATAAATCATGTGTTGCTTGGAAAAGTTTGGAAGGCCAAGCACACTCTGATCCCTGCATATTTTCTTTCATGTTCTTTCACCTATATGACCTAGCTTTTTATGACATATCTCTAGCTCAGATAAGGTTTGATCCTTGTAATTGAAGAGTGCAATATTTCTAATATCTTCAACTTCAAATGTAAAGAGTCTACCACACTTCTCACCTTTTGCAATCCTCTTGAAGCCTTGTTGAGGATCTTCCACATATGCTCCATGTCTTGTGAATCTGACTTGTAAGCCTTTCTCAACAATCTGCCCAACACTAATTAGGTTTTTTGTTATGGTTGGCACATATAAGACCTTACTCAAGAGGTTCATGTTACCATCAGAAGCCTTGCCACTTTCAATTTTCTTAATAGAGTGTCTAGTGTTATCACATGTCTGCACTTCATGCTTCCCTTTAGGTTCTTCAAGGTCAGATAGCAATGCTACATTTCTAGCCACATGATCGGAACAACAAGAATCAACATAGAAAAGATGCTCATCATCGTTATCTTGCTTGGATGTCATGTTCATGATCAGTAGAGACTCCTCTTGGTCTTTTGTTAGTTTTTATTATCTCTTCTACCTCTAAAGCCTCCTTGGTAATTTTTGGTGTAGCCTTGATTGTAGTTTTGATGATAGTTGCTTCCTCCATTGTTGAACCTGCCTCTCGATTTTCCATAGCCTCCTCTATGGAAGCCTCTCCCTCTCTGATTCCTTGAGTTCTTGAAGCATTCTTATGTGGTGTGATTGGCTAGGCCACATATATTGCAATGTGAGGTGTTTTAAGATCTCCCCCTACCTTGCTTTCCTTCTCTACCCCTTCCTTTAGTACCTCATCCTCTACTTGTGAAGTTCACTTGAGAGGTACTAGCCTCTTCTTCATTCTTTTTGCATTTACCTTTATCCTTACTTTTATTTATATCTGTAAAAGGGAAGAAGATTGATTACCTCTAGAGTTGTCTCCATTCTTGTTGAGATTTTTCTCATGGGTGAAGAGTTGGCCCATCAAGGTGTTGAGGTCAGGTATGTGCATATCCATATAAATGTCCATTGCTATGGTGAAGGACTCCTACTTATCATCAGCTTTGATGCTACACTTCAGCTTGGTTACATAGTCAGCTACACTTTGCTTTGGTTTCTTTTTTAGAGTTGTAAAATCCATCCATAGCTAGTTCTTCCTAGTCCTTGTACTTGATGAGAAGCATGAAGAAAGAGCTTCCCAAGTCTCTTGGGAGGTCTTATAGTTCTTAATGTGAGGTAATAAGAGATCAAATATTGAGTTAAGTATATAAGACTAGGCAAGAACATCCTTTACACACCATGTATACAAGCTTTCTTCTTCTTCTCTTGTAGGTTGATGTTTGCTCCTGAATGTTGGCATTTCTTCATCTCTTGAGATATATCCATATAAGCTTCTTCATTGGAGATAGGCTTGCATCCTTAGTGACCATGCTAAATAGTTGCTCATGTCCAATTTGTCAATGAATGATGGAAATCCATCTCCCATCTTGCTTTGATGTTGCTCTGATACCACTATAGGAGAGATGGTGGATAGATTCTAGAGATGAAGTGGTGCTACAAAACCTTGCTTCACACTGGCCAAGAACAAGTTGTGGAGAGTGTAGTAGGACCTTTTAGCTTCCTGGTGATCACAAATAATCCCCCATGTGCTTTGTAACATGATCCTCTAATCAAAGGATCAAAACAAATAAGTAGAAGGTTGAACCAAGATCATAGACTTGTTATTTTAGCCTCTACACATGTTCAGTAGAATGAATAGTGCTCTCAACCTCCTGACAATTATCCAAATTCCTTTTGGTGGTATCTAATTAACATAGATAGATACCAATCATGATTTATTTCAATAAAAAATATGGAGTACACACTGAGAATGATGCTTAGCAAGTTAGAGCACTTGCTTGACATTTTCGGGGTGCTTGAGTGTGTAGACAAGAGAGTAAAGATATGAAGATATCTCACGATTGAAGAATGCAATTAAAATGGAAATTTGTAGCTATATAGTAGAGATTATGATGACTTTGTAGCACTTTAAATCACATTAAATGATTAACCATGCACTGAGAACAAGCTCTGAGAAGATCACTGTTTTGAGATAGTCATAGCAGAGAAGGGAAGTAGAGATATAATCAATATATATGTATTAGATCACATAGAAATATAATGACACTGGCAATGATCAATTGCAAAATGTGAGGTTAGTGTAGGAGCTATGGAGTGAGCTCACTACTTACAAGGTATCTGTTAGCTCATGAACTGGTCGATTTTGATGCACTAACATGCCCATTTTGGAAAGTATTTGTTTGAACATAGGTGTTTTGCAATAAGAATAGATGGCCAGTGTTTTGCTTCAGTGGCTGTATTGAAAGCTTGTGCAAGACTTAAATGCATTGACGGTGGGCAGGAGCTGTATGCAGAAATTGTGAAAATGAGATGCAATGATGATTCGTATGCATGCAACTTGAAGGGGGTATAACTCCAAATGCAGTGACGTACAGTTCTGTCTTGAAAGCGTGTGGTGCTCTTCGTGCTCTGGAGAAGGGAGAAGCAATTCATGGGGAGATTCTGAAGCAGAGGCTACTGGAGGATGACTTTGTATTGGCCACTGCTCTTTTGGACATGTATTTTAAGTGTGGTGCTCTTGCAAAAGCAAAGCAAATGTCTGATAATTTCTCTGTGAAGGATGCGGGTTTTTGGAATGCGTTAATTTCGGGTTATTCACAACACGGCCAGGATGAACAAGCCTTACATTGTTTCGAAAACATGAAATGCAAGGGTATCATCCCAAATCAGGGGACCTATGTTTGTGCCTTGAAGGCCTATTCAAACATGGGTGATCTAGACAAGGGTTTACAAATTCATGAGGAGGTTGCAAGCAGGGGGCTTCTACAAAGCGACAGTGTACTTGCTAGTGCTATTGTGAACATGTATGATAAGTGTGGTACTCTCCCAAAGGCACATGCTGTGTTTAAGAAGCTGTCACCCCAGGATGCTCCGTCTTGGAATGCATTGATTACAGGTTATGTGCTAGATGGTAAATGTGAAAAAGCTCTGAGTTGTTTTGAGCAAATGAATTGTAGGGCCATTCCACTTGATGCAGTGACTTATGGGTGCATCTTAAGAGCTTGTGTAGTCATACATGCTAGAAAAAAAAAAGGAGAGCAGATTCATGCTGAAATTACTCAGCAAGGGTTACTGCACAACAATATTCAACTCGGAAATATTCTTATAGACATGTATGTGAAGTTTGGTGCTCTCTCGAAGGCACATGATGTGCTTAAGGAGCTCCCTACTCGAAATGTTGTGTCATGGAGCACATTGATTGCAGGATATGCACAATGTGGTAAAGATCGGCAAGTACTGGAATGCTTTGAGTTCATGCAGCATGAAGGTGTTCCTCCAGATGCAATAACTTTTGTTTCTATGCTGAATGTATGTAGTCATCTGGGTCACGTGGAAGAGGCTCATTCACTCTTTGTGAGTATGGACACAGCTTACGGTGTGAAACCGAATTTGGAGTGTTGCTTTTGCATGATTGACCTTTTTGGACGTGTTGGGCTCCTGGAGAAAGTGTTGGCAGGCCTTTTTTTTTGCAGTTCTGACGGGAAGGTCATTTTTTTGTCAGGAGACTTTCCCCCCCTTTTTTTCGTTTTTTTTTGCCAGAACAGGAAGGGGCAGGGCGGCGCCCTCTGGATGTCAGAAGGAAGGGTTATGTTGTGGACGTCGAAGACTGCTGCTAGCTATCTGAAAAAAAATTGAGTCTCTACTCTGCATTTTCCTGGCGAAAGCTCTCGGTAGTGGAATTATTGACCAGACATACACGTCTGAATACTTGATGTACGTCCTATCGTTCACCTTCTTTCATATGCCTTAATGATGCGCTGAAGAGCATTTCGAACGCTGAGAAAAAAAAGGAAGAAGAGGTACTGATTAGACCATGTTCCAAAGTGATCGTCAAGTTCCTCAAGGTTATGCTGCAGTTTGATTTCAAACTTTCAGAATTGGCATGATGGACAGTATTCAACGGTGTGTCTCACATTTGAAGAACCAGAGATTGGTGTAACTATAGTGAAACTCACGCAGACAGACGTTCTAGAGGAGGACAGGTTTGGAAGTGCCACAGTGGTAGAGAACACTCAGAGAGGCTGGAAAGAGCATATTTTCCACAGAATCAGAGCTGTTTTTGGTTTTGGAATATAAACTGGCTTGCTGATCACCAAACAGATATAAGGAATTATCCATACGACTTTGAATCATCATCATGCACGGGTAGATTCTGCAAGATGGGAAGAATGGTTACTATTCATTATCTACGTCATCTTTGATCAACGTTATCTTCCAACTAAAACTTGGTCGAGTTGCATCGGGTATGCAGGAACGAGGGGGTGTCCTTTGGCCGCTGCTGTCTTTGGGGTTTTCATCCTCAGGGGGTATCAGAGCCTGCTGTGAGAAGCTCTTCTTACTGCTGTTGATTTGAGATGAAGCCAGAGAACAACTCTTCTTCGAAGGAGTTGAGAGCAAACTTGCTTGTGGTATTGTTTGGCTTGGTCCTGTTCATTAGGCGATGGCTTCTGCATCTACTACCACTTCTTTCCGTGCGGTTGGCACTCTTCAATGCATTTTGTAAAGAGCCAACATCTCATCGATTTCTGCAGTTTGGTAACGCAATGCTCTTTTCTCGTAAACTTGTTTTCTGCCTCTATCAATCTCTTCCCTAGTTAATGTAAGGAGCTTGAGAATCATATGTATGGGGCCACTAGGATACAAGCAATCCATCAGACATTATCTACGATGCCATACAGTTTGTGAGTCTGAGTTCCACTCTCTAGCGCCATTGATGAGATTGTAGATTGTCTACAAAAAGTTTGAGTAGAATCGCTGGAACCATTAGCACCATTCCTGACCGAATCGCTGGAAAGGAAATGGATGAAAGAAACGCATATGACAGAAGCCAAGTCTAGAAAGGGGCATAACGTTTGGCTGTGTAGAGAGGTTGTGAATTGCATTAGTGTGCATTCCTTCTAGATCAGGTTGCACATGGTTTCTGCCTACAAAGAATTCATACACATTTGTCAAGGGTCCAGCTACGTACAACATTTCTTGAAGATTGTGCTAGAACGATGACATTACTTTAATCAATGGATATCATTTGAAGCAATTTTTTACTATGTGTGCTCAGCTTGACGAAGTATTATTACATTCATATGCTTGAAGGGTCAGACTGTCTTCTACAATCGGCAGTAGTCTCTTATCGATCATGAAGATGTTTTCATAGCAGTATTCGAAGAACTAGATGGAGAAACAAGTTTGGATTCTGAACGTAGATACATAATGCGTCTACTCAAAGTTTTGGACCTGCAAAAATATTACGCGTGTCTTAATCATCTTTTTTGTGTTATAAATTACTATCTGTGGACCTTGCATGCATATGCATTAGGAGTCACATCGCCATTTTTATTATTCCTTCTATTTTGAATATAGTATTGTGAAAAATGAACCGAAAAAGTTGCATATAAAAATGATGATCTTCGATTGCTCCCTCACGCTTCATTCATTGGATTCTCCAACTTGATAGGCCTGTACATTTGCATTATTTTAGACACAAGTAATACCAAAGAAAGCAAGAATGATGACCAAGTGAATGCAGTACAGTGACGATCTTAGTGAGTTTTGCATTGACAAAGTTCTATGTTTTGAAAAGCATCGCACGATAAAATCATATCCATTGAGGCCTTCAATCAATTGTAATTTCTCCTATCAGTTTAACTATGTCACGTATAGAAGTGTATTTTCTTTTTTTTTTATGTTTCTACCTATGGAATATGGGACTTAGACACCCCCTCAAGAAAGAGGGAAGTAAAGAGAGGAAGAGGATTAGAGTAAGTGGAATAAGGAAGTGTGCATGAAAAAAAAGGGTGTGATCACAAGAAGTAGTCATTAGAGTTGGGTTTTAGGTTGTGGCCAGAGTCAGGTTTTCACGTCTACATTTGAGCATTATTGAATGGCCTAGAGGAAAAGAAAATAGCATAGTGCAAGGAAAAAGAGTGAACCCAAAGCGTGTGTAAGGATATTTTCCTTGGACTAAGAGTGAAATCAGTATCCCTCTCAAATGATCTTCTAGTTGGGCTCATCACATGAGTCTTTTTTATCCACTTTCATAGTTGAGTTTGGAGCCAAGCTTTGAATTCAAATTCAAATTCTCACCAAAAAATGAGTCCTAAACTATAGGATATATTCTCTCATCAATCATCTACCAAGTAAGTTGAGATTTGATTCCTCCTAACTCCTTGTGAGATTAGTGCATTAAGTATAAGTACTTTTACAAAGATAAAAGGTAATGTGACTTTTACAAGGCAGTGATCATATATGTCTATATGAGATACATGCTAGTTATCCAAGTATTTAGGCTTGGATTCTTTTGCACCAACATTAAGTACATATACTGCACACATAACAACCTCAAGCTAGAAACTACGTGGTGAATCCTAACTCTTGACCATACACCTTGCCATCTCCATGAGTGACATGTTCTTCCTTTTAGCAACTTCATTTAGGTATATATTGCACTATATATTGATGTTTTATCCTATGTTCAACTAGAAATGCATTAAAGTCATAAGACATATATTCCCCCCTGATCAGAACGAAGGGTGCCTAGTTTACATGTTGATAGATTTTCAGCCAAAACCAAAAACGCTTTGAAGCACATAAACACTTCGGACTTTGATTTCAATGGATATACCCATGCATGAGTTGAAAATCATTGATGAAAGGCATGAAATAAAGATAGTTACCGAAAGAAGGTGTTTGCATAGGACCACAAACATCACTATGAACAAGCTACAATTTTTGAGTAGCTCAAAATTGAACCATGTTTTGGGAAGGAGAAACACTGCATTTTGCCCAAAATAGAGCCTTCATATACATGTTTACCATGTTCTTCATGTTTGAGAAAAGAGGACACCATTTGAGGTTTCTATAGGCATAAAAAAATAGCAAAATTTAGATGACCAAAGCATGCATGCGAAAGCTTTGCATCTAACATAGCTTGAGAATCTTGAACTGCACATCCTAAATCATTCACATATTTTGCATAATTTAGGAGCTTATATAGCCCATGACATAAAATGGCAGAAGCAATAATGTTGTCACCATTTGATAGATCATGAATTGTACATCCGCCATCAACAAATTTCACGATCAAAAAAATCTTGGCTAACAATTTTTTCTTGATCCCTGGCAAAAATAAAGCATCTAACAATGTAAGAGAACTACCATCAGTAGCAGTCAAAATGATCTTACCAACTTCCATAAAAGGATAAGAGGAGTTGTTGGAGCATGTGATAGTATTCCCTATAGGGGAAGGCTCAAGTGAAGTGAAGAAACTATGCGACTAGGTAATATGTTTGGTTGCCCCACTATCAAAGTACCAAACATATGAGTCTACTGTAGACATGCAATAATCATGTGAAGATGGCTCATAACTGCAAACAGTAGTAAATGCCCACTTTTGATTTGGCACGATTAGCAGACTCTGTTTTGGGTGTAGAGGCCTCTACAACAACCATTCCAACCTCTTTCTTCTTTGCCTCTTTTGCAGTCAGTTTTGGACAATCCTTTATGACATGATTATTTCCTTTACAATATTTACAAAACAATTTTTGTTTTTTTTGTTTTCTTCTCATCTCTATCATCCTTCTTTGATTGTGCAGAATAAGAAGATTTCTGCTTACTAATAAAAGAGATCCATTTACCTTTGCCCTTCTGATTAGACAGGAAAGCTTGATTTGCAGCACACATAATGGACATGTTCTGCCTAGACTAATCTACCTGCAATAGAACAAAGACTAACTCCTCAAATATTAAGGCATTTGGATTCCTTTCATCATCAATCAAAGAGTAGAAGCGAAACTCTGATATGAATCTAGAAGACCATTCAAAACAGTATGCATAAGTGAGCTGTCAGGCAAGACTTCATTAGCAAAAATCAATTGCTCCTTCAAATCTTTGATCTTTGTCAAAAAATTTTCCATGGAGTCTCCTTCATTTAGGCACTCGCTCTCCAATAGGTTTCAAAGATAAGCAACATGAGCCTCATTTCTTGTCTGGTATAAAATTGTAAGTGTATCCCAAGCATCCTTTGTTATTTTGCAAGAGTGAATGTAATGAATAATGGCATGTTTGATAGACAAGGCTATCAATGCATGTGCATGAGCATTTCTTCCATCCCAACAAATTTTCTCTACAAAAGGTGCAGCAGGAACCACATCATGAACATGAACATGAAGAATATCTCCATCTTCAATTCCATCTACATGACCTTTAGTAATTGCATTTCTAGGTGTAGTAAGATATTTTTCAACACCTGTACAATATTCCACTATCCTTTTGCAACCATCACATGATGCATCATATAAGACCATAATGGGTAATTGGTACCATCTAACTTATCCTCAATAGTCAACATACAGAATATATCACTACTTTCAGCCATGGCCATTGACTAAAGTACCCTGATGCAGAAAAATGATTATATCTCAAAAAGTTGAACAGAACTACCTTGTTGAGTTCGGCCAAACTTGTAGCAAACTTTGAGATGCTTATACTCATGAACCAAAAGATGTATATATATTTGGCACAAAAAAACAAACATAGGCATTGTGATAATGCATTCGGTGGCCAAAACAAGCCCCAATCGTGATTTGGATGCTACGTAGTGAAACTGTTTTGAACTCTCAATCACCATGAGTATGCTCACCAAATTTCACGCGATTCTAAGACTAGGACAAGAGGGGTGCCAATGACATCCTAGATGAAAGAGTGACCTGCTCTGATACCAATTGTATGAGTTTGAGGTCTGCAGAAGCACGAAAACACTACAAAGAAGAAGAATAAGCTTGGAGCACAACACACAATAATGAATGTATTACCAAGAGAATGTACAAAGATAAGTTACATGTTAGGGTCATAGGCATATTTACAAGCCAAGGAAAAGAATTCCTAGAGAGGAAAAAATGTGCCCGGTGGTCCTAGTGTGTTCACACACATCACTACCTAAATATATCCACACTTCTTGGATTCCTCATATGATGAGGGTTCTTCAGAGTTCATGTCTTGAGCCATGTATACAGGATGCTTAGTGACAAATCAGGTATCATATCCATATCTTTCTGGCTTCTTCTTATCCCTTATAGACCTTCTAATTGCTTGTTGAGATGATTATGCTAAATCAATTAATTTTTGCACTTTAACTTTACCTTTGGAGCTCCAAGACTTGATCTCCCTTCTAGGTGTCTTTTGATCATCCTATGATTTACTTGACTCTTCAAATGTATGTGGATTTTTTCTTGATAATGTTGGAAAATCATCCTCCAAGTCATATAACAATTGATTTTCTTGTAATAATCTTCAAAAGAGGATTTATTTTCATCAAATACTACATGTCAACTTACCATGAATCCTTTAGTCATAGGATTAAAAATTCTATAACCCAATTGATTTGTGTCATAGCCTATGAACACACATTTTTCTACCTTGGGATCAAGCATCCCTCTGATTTGTGATGGTATGTGTGCATATGCAATCCATGCATATATCCTTCAATGATCTAGGCTTGTTCTTCTTCCATTCCAAGCTTCACCATTCCTTCTAAGGGTTTTGAATGTAATGTGATGATAAGATAAGTGATAGTAGATATTACCTCTGCCCATGATTGGGCAACTTCTTCTCATTGAGTGTTGACCTAATTGCTTCCATAATGGTTCTATTCCTTCTTTTTTCTCATCATTTGTGTTAGGTGTATATCTTGTTGTAATATATCTTTAAATTCCTCTCCTTTGTAAGAAAAAGTAAAACGCATGGGATAAATATTATCACCCTCCACTAGACTTTAGCCTTTTCAGTGTCCTATGTATTTTATTTTCTACAAGTGCAAGCTATTATAGAGAGTACACACAAAAAAAAAACAAAGAAGAGTGTACTCACAGAAAGAAAGAGTGTGAGACTCAAAAGTGAGTAAACAATGAAATGCGAAAACTCATATGGATTAGAATGAGCTTGATAAGAGCATGGAGTAGGCTCCTCAAGCTTCTAACCAAGTACAAATGGGGGGAGAGTCCCTCCTTATATAGAGTTGGAGAGGGTTCTCTAAAGTACATCATATGTGGGATGATTCCCCTTGAAGAAGAATGAATACACAAGTAGAAGAAAATGGCAAGGTAGCCAAACACAAAGAGATATACTATAAAATGGGAATGGAAATGGCGTGTCTCCTAGATACAAAAGGGAGATGCACTCTCATATTCTCAACACCCCCTTTGTAGCTCCATTTTGTAGAGTATGGAGGCTGCTAGGGTATGAGAGAAATGTCCACCATGAATGCAACAACTTCCATGCAAGATCCAAAAAATAAAGGCTTTATGTGGAAATCCATAGCCTCCAACTGGGATCCATTTTGCTAGGTACTCCAAAAGATATCGACTAGATGGATCAAGCAGATGTTCCATAGGTATGCCACGAAGAAGCTACAAGAACGGAACAAGATCTCACTAGACAAGATCACCTCCATGTGAGATAAATATGATGACTTCATGTGGTAGGCATGAACCTTTAGAGTTTTGACAATATCCACCATGAGATGTGTATCACCACGAAGTAGGTCCTACAAGAATGAAATGTAAAGCACACAATTTTCCTCTACATAGTAGCATTTTCCAATGCTTCACCTGATGTAGTATGCAACTTTAAATTCTAATCTAATGGCATAGAAATTGGCTTACAATCAGCCATACCATACTTTTGTAGCATTCAAGGCATATTGCCTTTGCGACATCCATATACCTAAACTTTTGTATGTATCAACTCAATGCCCAAGAACTAGCGCAACACATCAAGATCCTTCATGTCAAATTCCTGCATAAGAAGTTGCTTTACCTCTTTAATGCTTTCTTTATTATCACCACCTACAATCAAGTCATCAACATAAATAGCCACAATTGTGATGCCATCATCACCCTTCTTTGCATATAGTGAATGATCTGCATCACACATAGAAAACCCAATGGTGGTTAAGTAATCTGCCATGCATGAGGAGCTTGCTTCAGGCCAAACAAAGCCTTTTGCAACCTGCAAACATATTTTAGATGCTTTGAATCTTTATATCCTTGTGGCTGGTCCATATATACTTCTTCGAGTAACTCACCATCTAGGAAAGCTTTCTTCACATCCATCTGATGCAAAGTCCATCATTTTGTTGTAGCTAATGCAACAAGTGTTCTGATAGTAGTCATTTTAGCTACATGGCTAAATGTTTCCTCATAATCAATGCCATATGTCTCTGCATATCCTTTAGCTACCAATCATGCTTTATACCTGCTTATGCTACCATCAACATTATGCTTTACCTTGTAAACCCACTTACAGCCTATGGGTTTCTTTCCTTGTGGCAATGGGACCATCTTCCATGTATTGTTTCCATAAAGTGCAGTCATCTCCTCATCCATAGCTTTTTCCCAATCTGCATTTCCAATTGCATCTTCAAAACAAGAAGGTTCAGCATCTTGTATTACCTTTGTCATGTAGGCATAATGACGAGCCATATAACTGTCAAACATCAATCATTGCACTGAATTCCACATCCTCTCAGATCTTCTTGGTCTTGGATCACTTCTCCTTGTATCATCTGCATGTGCCTTTCTTACTCTTGGAGTCTTCACAGAGGTTTGGTAATCTCCTTTGACAATCTCCTTTGACTGCATCAATTTCAGCCTTTGCATATTTGCATATCTAATTCGTTTGTGCCAAATCTCTATATCAGCAATAACACCTACTACACCTTTTACAAACATGGCTGCATTCATTTTAGAAAGTTTCACATTTAAGATGAACATCCTATGTTTCCTTTAGCAATCAATCGATCATTCTTTTTGTACTCTTCTACATATAACCCATCAGTATTGAACCTGACTTGTAGTCCATAGTCAACCATTTGTCCAATAGAAACTATATTCTTTGTTATATTTGGAACATGCAACACATCAACAAGATGTTTTACCTTCCCATCCTCCATAGACAATGCTATGTTTCCGATATGCTCAATAGAATGTGATGTATCATGACTCATTTCAACATATCCAAGAACTGGAAATTTTTGCAAACTACTAAACCATTCCACATGACTGGTCATGTGATTTGAAGCACCTGAATCAACATTCTAGACATTACCATTTGATTTTGAATTGTCAGCAGACACCATATTCATCATATGATGTTGAACCATGAACAACTTCTCATAATCATCTGCACTCGTGGATGCATAGTTGGTTTGTTGCCTTTTGTTATTTTGATTCCTCAACTTGCAATCATGTTCAAATTTTCCAAGTTTACCACAATTGTAGCATCCTTTACTGTCATTACCTGAATCATTTCTTTGGAAATTTCTACGACCTCTTTAGCTCCCCCTACCTTGAAACTATCCTCTTCCTCTTGCATGATTTTTTTGTTGCCCTTGGTCTTGGTTATTGTGTCCTCTTCCGCTTCCAAAGCCTTTGCCACTACCTCTTCCTCTTCTAGCGTAGAGTACCTGCTCAAAATTAGTTTTTCCTTGGGAGTTTGAATCCTCACCAAGATTCTTTTCTTCAATAAACAGCATAGATACCAGATCAGCAAAATTTGGAATATTTTCCCTGGTTTGTATAGAAGTTCTGAACTGCTTATCTGCAACTCCTAAACCACAAAGGCATACTTCCACCTTATCATCATCATCCACATTCTCTCCAATAGATGCAAGTGACTCACATATGCTTTTGATTTTGAGGTTATAGTCACTTACTGATATGCTCTTTTTCTCCAATGTATGCAGCTCGTTCTTGAGTTGCAATTTCCGTGCCTTTGTATTGGTCCCATACAATGTGACCAAACTATTCCAAGCCTCTTTCGGAGTCTTGGCATCTTGTATGTGCCCAATCATGCTATCCTATATGCTAATAGATAGCCAATACATTACCTTCCCTGCTCCTTGATTCCATTCTTCATATGCTCGTAATTGGTCTGCAGTCCGATTCCTTTTTGGTAACTGTGGAGCATTTTCATTCTCTCTTTCGATGTACTTCCAATAGCCTTTTCTCATCAAGAAATTCATCATCTAAATCTCCAAGCATGGAGGTTGTTCCTGTCCACCTTATCGCTCATAAGCTGACTCATTCCATCTATGCATCACTTCTGCTTGAACACTGTAGCACTATGACGTGACAGTTTGATCTCAGAAAAACACAGTTTTTGTGTACTATGAGTGCACAGAACCACTTGAAATTTTTGGTCTGGAATATACGAGTGTTACCGAACATGGTGCAACTTACAGTTTTCAAAATTGACCTGGTTTTTCTGTGGGCCCCACCTTGCGAGCTTGAAACAGAGATCAAGATGGCTCCGGAACTTTGATCTGACAAAAACAAGTGACTCTAAAGAGATAACTCTCAAAACTATTTTGAGGTCTTCTACCTTCACGCCAATTTTCGTAGCAATCTAAGGTCGTTTGTGAATCGCACTTTCTCCATGCCTTGCTGCGTACTCTTCACCATCGGCCTTCTTTGCGAGCTCTTTACAGCCAAACTGGCCCTGATACCATGTCATGAGGAAGGAGATAAGGAAGAGACCTCACACAACACTCTCATAGTCAAAGAGAAGCACACACTCAGATTGAGGCAAGGAAGAATAATCTTCTTCTTCTTCTTCTATGACATAAAAAGGAATGTACAAGAATGACCTAAAATAAGAATACAACTACTGCAATATATGAAAACCAGTACATAAGGAAAAACCTGATGTCTGCGAATGAGTGACCTGGCAAGAAACAAATGTGTCATCACTCTTGGTAGATAGATCCAATAAAGCTCAATGAAGTATCCCTAACATATACCGACATGACCACTATACATGTCAGACAAATCAAACAGTAATACGTGTCATCTTGGATCATCACATGTTCAGCTTGATATCTCAACAATATGCTCATTTTGCAAAATATACTTTGGCAAAACGTTTCTAGATTTTTGGTTTAGTCAACTATATAGTGGTCGATTTACTCCTTGATACACTTATTTGTTGGGGTTTGGACTCTTCTAGCTCCATTATCATTCTATTCAATTCTCTACCATCATGGCATTAGAGGTCTCAGGAACATCTTGTGGATCAGGGTCTAATGCCAATGTTTCGAGGAGGAGCTATAACTTGTAGGACAAAGACCATTTTGAGATCCAAAAATTTGATGGCACAAACTTTGATCTATGGAAGAATCAGATTCAAAGGAGGCAATGGAAGCTAGTAAATGGGATTTCAAAGAAGCCTGCTGACATGGATGAAGATGATTGGGATGAGTTAGATGAAATGGCAAGGTTTACCATTCACTTGCACCTGGCAGATAATGTTTAATTTACAGTGTTAGACTATGAAAGTGTAGAGGAGCTTTGGAAGAAGTTATGCAATACATATGAAAAAGAGATGGCACCAAATAAAGTGTATCTGATGAGAAAATTATATGACCTTCACATGAAGGGCACAGATAGTGTTGCTGCTCATCTAAATGAGTTTGATGCTATATTCTCCCAGTTACAGGCTCAAAAAATGGATATGGATAATGAAATGAAAGCAGTATTGTTGTTATGCACCATGCCATCATCATGGGATACATTTTGCACAGCTATTACCAATAGTGCACCTGGTGGTAAACTTGTCTATGATGACATATGTGGAGCACTCTTGAGAGAGGAGATTTGTAGAAAATCTATGGTTGGCACTCAGAGTGGAGATGCATATAATGTTTGTGATTCTTACCAAGGAAAGAATCAACAACGGCAGGAGCAAGAACAAGGAAAAGAATGGTCAACAGAATAAGAGTAGAAGTAAATCAAGGAAGAGGGATATTGAATGCCATTATTTTCATAAGCAAGGACATATGAAGAAATATTGTTATTCATTAAAGAATGCTAAAGGTAAAGGATAGAATGTTGATGGGCATGTTAAACAATTAACTGCACCATCTACCTCGACTGTGAAGATTGAAGAAATTAATGCTATTTCTAATGATGCTGATGTAATCACACTTGATAGTATTGTGCCAACTGAAGCTCTTATGGCTGATTTGCTTTCCCACATGTGGTGCTAGATTCTAGTGCTTCTTTCCATGTGACACCACACAGATAATGGTTCTCTAATTATGTAACAAATTCTCCTGGTACTGTTGTGGTCAAGCTTGATAGTTAAGTAGGAAACACCATTTAAAAGATTCATTGAAGGTAAACTCAAAGGTAATAACCAATTTAAATGGAAAGAGGCCTTCGAGGGGATACTCAGGTGATGTCTGTCTTTTAGTTGTATGTCCTATTATGAAGACATGAGGTATGATTGGCTTGCATTGGACATGAGGATGCTTCTCCATACATACTATTTATATCCTCATATAGAGTTGAGATTGATATGTATATGTGCTTATTGAGAATATGTATATGTGTGGGCACTTCTTTTATATGAATGTGCACATGCTAAACATGTATGTTAGGGTGATGAACCAAGGAAGAATGTGAAGAATGGTCCTATTCCTATCACACCTACAATTTTTACAACTGCAGGTACTAAAGCTGATGTAGAAGGTGTCGACGATGATGATATTCTGCATATTCATGTTCGTGTTGTGGTTTCTGCTGCACCTATTGCAGAGCAAATTTGTTTGGATTGCAAAGATGCCCATGCACATGCATTGATAGCTTTGTATGTCAAACGTGCCATTATTCGTCATATTCACTCTTGCAGAACAGCTAAGGATGCTTGGGATACATTTACCACATTGTACCAAGCTAGGAATGAGGCTCATGTTGCTTACCTTGGAAAATAGTTGGAGAGTGAGCACATGAATGAAGATGATTCTATGGACAGTTTTCTAACAAAGATCAAAGACCTGAAGGAATAGTTGATTTCTACTGATGAGGTTATACCAAATAGCTCACTTGTGCAGACCATTCTGAATGGTCTTCCTAATTCATATCAGAGTTTTGCTTCTACTCTTCGGTTGATGATGAAAGGCAATCCAAATGCCTTGTCATTTGAGGAGTGAGTCTCTATTATGTCGCAGGAAGATCAGTCCAGGCAAAACAGGTCCATTATGTGTGTTGCAGATCAAGCTTTCTTGGCTAGTCAGAAGGGCAAAGGAAAATGGGGCTCTTCAACTAGTAAGCAAAAATATGCTAATTCTGCACAATCGAAGAGGGAAGACAAAGATGAAAAGAAATTAGAAAAGTGGAAATTGTTTTGCAAGTACTGTAAGGAAATGGTCATATCATAAAGAACTGTCCGAAACAAGTTGCTAAAGAGGCAAAGAAGAAAGAGGCTGGAATGGTTGTTGCAGAAGCCCCTACACCAAAAACAGAGTCTACTAATCTTGTGCAGGAAGAACAATAGGCATTTACTACTGATTGCAGTTTTGACCCATCTTCTCATGAGCAGTGCATGTTTGCAGAAGACTCAGATGTTTGGTACTTTGACAGTGGGGTGACCAAACATATTACCTCGCAGCATAGTTTCTTCTCTTCACTCGAGCCTGCCCCTACAGTGAATACTAGTACATGCACCAACAACTCCTCTTATCCTATTATGGGAGTTGGTAAGATCATTTTGACTACTACTGATGGTAGTTCTTTCACTTTGTCAAATGCTTTGTTTGTGCTAGGGATCAAGAAAAATCTGTTATCAGTTTTTTCATTAGACAAGATTGGCTTGGTTGTGAAATTTTTTGATGAAAAATGTACAGTTCATGATGTGTCAAATGGCGACGTGATTATTGCTTCTGGCATTTTATGTCATGGGATGTAAGAGCTCATAGACTATGAGAGATATGTAAATGATTTGGCATGTGCAGTACATGATTCTCAGGCTATGTCAGATGCAAAGCTTTGGCATGCATGCTTTAGTCATCAGAATTTTGCTAGTTTGCTATGTTTGCAAAAATATGAAATGGTGTCCTCTTTGCCCAAACTTGAGGCACTCAGAAAACATGTTTCTGAAGGTTGTATTTTGGGTGAAATGCAACATTCCTCCTTTCCAAAAGATGGTTCAGTTCGGGCTACTAAGAAATTGTAGCTTGTACATAATGATGTTTGTGGTCCTATGCAGACACCTTCTTTTGGAAATTATCTTTACTTCATGACTTTCATCGATGATTTTGCCAGGCATGCATGGGTATATCCATTAATGGGCACCCTCCGTTCTGATCGAGGGGGGAAATATATATCTTCTGATTTAATGCATTTTTGGCTGAACATGGGATAAACACTAGTGTACAGTGCCGTACACACCTCAACAGAATGGATTTGTTGAACAAAAGAACAGGTCACTCATGGAGATGGCAAGGTGTATGGTCAAGAGTCAGGCTTTACCACATAGCTTCTAGCTTGAGATTGTCATGTGTGCAACATATGTACTTAATAGGTGTCCCAGTAAAGCGTTGCAGTCTATCACTCCATATGAGGCTTGGCATGATCGCAAGCCATCTGTTGCTCATTTATGTGTTTTTTGTTGTTTGGTATATGCATTAGTGCCTGAACAACCTTACAAAAAATTGGATGATAAAGCAATAAAATGTATTTTTGTTGGGTACAATTCTGAAAGTAAAGGCCATCATCTATATCATCCACATACTAAATGCATTCTGGTTAGCCATGATGTTGTTTTTGTGGAAGATGCTATTCAACCATTGCTTTCATGTACTAAGGAGACATTTGTTAGCTCCAAAGGCATGTATGATACTTTGCTGCCTCTTTTTACAGGTGGACAGTCTAGAGTTAGTCCTTTCTCAACATTTTCAGGTTTCATGTGATGATGCAGATCATCCCATTTCTGATGCAGATTTACATGATGCACTTGTTGATGAGAGCGCTGACATTGAGGACGCAAAAACTATGCCAAAATGGTTGGCGGAGACTTTGCGTGACAACAAATTAGATGCACCTATGTCATATCATACTCGATCAAGCTCTCATAGTGCCTCTTTTGCATCAGATTGCTATGCGATGGATGCATCTAGCCTTTGTGATGAGAATGAGCCTGTTTCATTTGACAAAGCACAAAATTCAGAAAATTGGATGGCTGCTATGCAATCTGAATATGATGCTATAATGAAGAAGGATACTTGATCTTTATGTGACTTGCCCTCTGCCAAGAAGGCCATTGGCACTAAGTGGGTTTACAAGCTGAAGCATAAGCCTGATGGAATAGTTGACAGGTATAATGCTAGGCTTGTTGCAAAGGGTTTTGCACAGGAAAGAGGTATTGATTTTGATGAGACCTTTGCACCTACATGCCATATGACTACTGTTTGGAGCATCTATGCACCTCCAACCCATCATGGTTGGAATGTACATTAGTTGGACATTAAAACTGCATTTCTGAATGGTGACTTGCATGAAGAAGTGTATGTTTTTCAGCCCCATGGCTTTGTGCAGAAAGGGCATGAAAACTAGGTGTGCAGGTTAAAGAAGGTATTGTATGGTTTAAAGCAAGCACCACGTGCTTGGTATGAGAAGATACATGCTTATCTGATTGCACATGGTTTTGAGAATAGTCCAACTGAAAGCACCTTATATGTTAAGCATGCTAATGATGTGCTTCTGATCATTGTTGTCTATGTTGATGACATGCTACTCACTTGTCCTATTGAGAAGCATATTGCTGATTTTAAGGCTGATTTGCATGCCTCATTTGAGATGTCTAATTTCGGGCATTTGCATCACTATTTGGGAATTGAGTTTATGCAAGTTGATGGTGGAATGATTTTGTGTCAAACAAAATATATTGACACATTATTGCAACATTTTGGCCTTGAAGATTGTAAGCCTATTGCCACTCCTATGGAGATAGGTTTATGATTAAGTCTTCATGATGCTGGAGATCCATTTGATGTTGTCCTCTATCAGTAGGTTGTTGGATGCCTGATTTACTTATGCATTACTCGGCCAGATATTCAGTTTGTTGTCTCACAAATGAGCCGGTTTATGCATTGCCATGGTGTCAAGCATTGGAAGGCGGTTAAGCGCATCTTTCGCTACTTGAGTGGTACTCAACTACTTCGGTTGTTTTATCCCAAGGGGGGATCACTATAGCCAGATTTGCATGCTTTTTCTAACCTAGACTGGGTTGGTTGCTATGACACTCGTGTGTCCACTAGAGGCTTTTGCTTCATGCTTGATAGCTCATGTATATCTTGGTTGAGCAAGAAGCAATTGACTATGGCCACTTCTGGTTGTGAGGTTGAGTATAGGGCAACTTCCACAGCGATTGTTGAGTGTGTGTGGCTCAGACGCCTTTTGGCTAATTTGGGTGTTGGTCAGTCTTCTGCCACCACCATCTTCACTGACAGTTAGAGTGCATTGACAGTTGTGAGGAACCCTCTGTTCCATGCTCATTGAGATGCATTATCATTACGTTAGGGAGAGGTTCTCTACTAGGGAGATCAGCTTGGCATATGTGCCCATGCAAGGGAACATTGTAGACCTTTTCACGAAGGCTCTATCTAGGGAGAAGTTTGAAGATTTTCGCAAAGCTTTAGGCTTACTTCCTTTTGTGGAATGATTTCCACATAGCTTGGCACTTCCTTATACATGAGTGTCAGCTACTTGTTCACTGCATCACTCCTAGGGAGGACCGCTAGAAGAACAGACCTCAATGTTACTATGAGGAGTTGATTCTTAGATACTCTTACAACCTCAGATAAAGAATTTCATAGTTGTCGCCAAGTGATGGAGGATCGATATCCAAAGATGATACATCGAGTGTGCGCAACTAAAGTATTGTAGTGAATCCAAATACTGTGAGAAACTTACAAGAGATCCAGCGAGGCATTTAGGACGGAGAAAGCTTGAAGAACAAAGGACGCAGCCATGTGTTGGGATTAAACGTGCAAGAGATAATAGTATCAAAGGGAGCAAGGGCGGGCATTGCTTTGGCATTTGCATTTTCAAGGGCCCTGCCTTCAGCTTGATGATGCTGGAATAGAACTCTCAACGTTATCGAAGTGGCTGGTTGATGCGCTGTTTGCTGGAGTTCGGAAAGGCTTGGCAAATCCGATAAACATAGTTTACTCTATGATTAAACATAGTTTACTCTGTGATTAAACATAGTTTACTCTATGATTACCAAGGTTTTGGTTTTGATTACCAAGGCTTGTGAAATGATGGAAAAATTACACTACGGATCAGATCATATTGGGGTCTAGGGTATTACATGAAGGAGTTCTTTTATTTGATAGCACTATGATGATGTTAGCATTACTATATGCAACTGACGGGTGATTATGAGGGGTATTGCAACAACTATATGGTCAGCATAAAATTGTGATAGGAAGACTCCTCCGGTTCACTAATACAAGATAGATTTAATCACATTGCTATGTGATGAAGGTTGCTTTTGAAGCAGCATGATAGATATTGTTACTGTAGTATACATAGCTTATGAGCCCACCTTCCAATTTTCTCAATTTGGACAAATCAACTAAGGACTCCATTTCGACTCTCATTGAGTGAAAATGAACATAAATGCATATATAATGTTTCACTAAGGTGTTGTTTCATCAACAAAGAAATGTGTCAACCTGAAAACTTTAACGTATATGAGAGGCAATTTCACCTTCCATTCCTTAGTGTAATGGAACATGTCACGAAATCTTGCCTGAATTTTTTGTTTGCATGTGGATTCGTCCCATTAGGAATATTGTCTTTGATCTCTCAAGTCATCTGACCATAAGAGTGCTTTATGTTAAAAATAGAACTTGAATTGATGAAGGCTTCAAAGAATGCGTTTCTCTAGAAAAGAAATGAAACATCGGGTAAGAGCCTCATAAGATCTAAAAATCAAGGGAAAGAATTTGTGAGTGAATACAATACATCTCTCCCTCCCTCCTTTCGATGAACTTCTCGTCACTGTGAGACTTGGTGACTCTTACGAGTGTGAAATTGTGGGGATTGGAGATGTGGTTGTGCAATTCATTGATGGTTCAAAATTTACTATGCATAATGTACGCTATGTATCTCAGTTATCACATAGTTTGATGTTAGTTGGTCAACTTGACGACCTTGGTTACAAGGTGGTCTTCTATGCTTAGTCCTTTCGTATATCGAAGGGCAATATGGTTATTGCAAAAGGAAGCAAAGTTGGTTCACTTTATCCTTTATTTGTATCACAGAAAGAACACTTGTTAGATGTTATTGAACAACCTATGGCTTGTATTTGGCATGGTCGTTTGGGCCATATATCTCATAGTGGAATGGAAAATCTTTCTCGTTCTGCCTACTTGCTTGTGTTATCTTTCTCTGATTTTTCATTTTGTGAGCATTGTCAATATGGAAAGTAAACCAGAAATGTGCATAGAATGCACATTGGCTCTTAAATTCAGCCTTTAGATCTCATTCATACAGATGTGTGTGGTCCTATGCCCACTAGGTCCTTAGGTGGTTCTCTTTACTTTTTCACTTTCATAGATGATGCTACTAGAAAAGTCTGGGTATATCCTATCAAATCAAAGAATGAAGTATTCCCTACTTTCAAAAAATGGCTTGCTTCAGTTGGGACTGAAAAAAGGAACTAAGCTCAAGGCTTTATGTTCAAATAATGGGGGTGAGTGCACTCACATGAATTCATCCTTTTTTGTTAGTCTAGAGGGATCCGTAGAGATTTTACACCTCCTTATACCCTAGTACAGAATGGTGTAACTGAAAGGATGAATAGGACTATTCAAGATAGAGTAGTTTTTATGTTGCATCATGCAAACCTCTCACAAGGCTTTTGGGCAGAAGTAGTATTGACTGCAGTTCATGCGATTAACCTTTCACCTAGTCCTGCCAAAGGTCTCAAAGTGGCACACGAGTTATGGATAGGGAAGCCACCATATTATGATCATCTTCGATTTTTTGGGTGTGAAGCATATGTTCATATACCCAAGAGTCTTAGACAAAAGTTGGACCATAAGTCATGGAAATGCATTTTTCTTGGATATAATTGTAACAAAGTAAGTCTATGATCTAAGGGTCTGGCCGGTTCAAACAGATCTGAAATCGAACACCGTTTGGTCACTCTTCTGTAGGATCAAAGATCTCAAGAATAGACTCAAGCATAAGTTCATGTGCTCTCATATTCAAGTAATCCACTTAGCCTAGTGGTTAAGTCTCATAGTTGTGAAGGAGGAGGTGTTGGGTTCAACTCCCATGGGAGCATGAGGAGAGAGTTTTGTCAAAGGAGCTCTAGAGCCTTCTAACTCAAGTTAAGGTGAGTTAACTTGAGTCCAGGGAAACTTAACTCAAGAGGTGAGTACAACAGCCACTAATGGACTCTAGTGGAAGGTATGAAAGGAGTGGAGGCTGATCCTCGTTGATTCGAGCAGCTATATATACAGGCATAAGGTTGGGAGGGAGTCATCTCGCTAGCAGGTGGTGGTCGTAATAGTCATTCTCTTGCATTGCTATCAGAGCAGGAGTTTAATTCAAGAAGGATGAAAGTAGTATCTCAAGATACTTCAAGATAACTTCAAGATAAAGTGTTGTTAATTCGGAAATATTTCATAAATTTTTGAAAGAAGTTGGACTTTGATTTTGAGTTTATCTTTTCAACTAAAGATTTGATTGACTAAAGTCAAGCATCAAAATTCCTAGTGTAAACTTGGTAAATTCACTCTTTTGACTCAAAGAAATGCATAAGAATTGCATTCTTGATAAGGAGTCAGAAAGATTGAATATGGCCTGAACTTAGTCTCAAGAGAAGCATTATCTAAATATTAAACTCATCAAACAGAACCTCAGTGGGTTGACACATTGAATTTGGTTACCACACTAGTATCTTGTGATTGGGTGATGTTTTCGAGTTGTTTTGAATCTTTTTGAGAATCCAGTTTATTTCTCTTAAAGATAAAGAAAATGCTTCAATATCTTGTAGAAACAGATCTTTGAGAAGTTAAAGTTGTTAAACGCTGTGTTCTAACTGTCAGAACGCGTTTAAACGTTATTTGGGTTCTTAGGAGTGGAAGGGGTATGTTAGACAGAGGCCCTATACTTATTTCCCAAACTAACCACTTACACACAGCACTTTATTGATGATGAGAGCTCTATCAAGATTCTGTTGTACTTAGACTTTTACAGTTCACGGTTTAGCTCGGCCAATGTGTACCGAATACACTAAGATGCTATATTGCTCTGCACCTAAACTTACTGAAAATACTAGAGACAAGAGTAATAGTTCAACCTTTACCGAATAGGTACCACAATCCGATCAACATCCGAAGACACAGAGAATTCAAGTGTTTCAGATACACCGTACTGAAGGTCCAGTACGCAACCCAAGAAATCCTTACTGTAGCTTAACCCTTACCGTATGATGATAGATCTCAATGCTGAAGACAACACGATCCCGCACAGTGTTAGAAACACTACCAGAGTTACACAGACTTCACCAAACAACTGGCAGAACATTCCAAGAACGAGTACTAACGCAATACGTGAACTTAACACAACAATCGCAATAAGGATTCACAGACGATTCACTTCAGACAACAGACAGAATGATCTATTGGATGTAGATGATACTCACAACCGCAATAGATACCAATAGACAACAGACAAGACGAGACACAGATACACATAGAATACTCAGAAATTAGACAACAAACACCATAGTAATGCTCAGCTCTAATCACCCAGACAGACAGTCTGGTGATCTTTTCGAACGTCCGAAGTGTCTTTTTTCATTTCTTTATATAAGATTACAAGGTATATGTGTAACAACTTTTTTTACGTGCACAGGGATCTAAAAAGATTCTTGATTTTACAACTGCCAATCCGGCAGCTGACTAACACTCTGGCACGCACGGTGGACTCGAACCCGCAGGTTTTTACAGAATTACTGTTCTTCTATAATGCCTTCTAAGTACATATTTCTGGCTAATCTAAAGGTGCGGGCAATCTTTTTCTTTAGAGTTTCTAACATTTGTTTGAGGATATCCGGTTCTACTAAATGTGCATCTACTCTTACAGAACTTAATGCAATGGCTTCAGTGAGCAAAATCTCTGCTTGCGTCTGCAGAAAAGCCTCTTGTAAGTAGAAGTCGTTGGACAAAGCCGCATCTCTGGATATCTTCATTTTTGCAACCTACTTCTCCATACTAATTACTCTTTCTTTTTTATTGTCCAGTTGTTTTTCCCGTCTCTTGATCTCTTGATTCTGGAACTGGATGGTTCTGGAGTATGCGTCCCTTTCTCTTCGGAGATTTGTTATTAGTTTCTCTAATTGTGCTTCTAATGTCAGTTTTCACCGTAGAATGTCGTTTACCTCGTCCAATTCTATCTTACATCTCTGGAGTTGTTCGGTTGTTTTCATCCCCAGATCGTACTGTTCCTGGCCTCTTTGTACCACTTCATCGAGCTGCACTCTGGTCTCTTCTAATAAATTGCCTAAGGCTACTCTGGCATCTTCTTTATCCTGTAGATCTTGCTTTAACTGACTGATTTCGGCCTGTGCTTCGCTTAATAACTTGTCCTTTTGGTTGAGATCTGCCAGTGTTGTATCTCTTTGATTGGCAATTGTTTGTTGTTCTGCAAGTTGGGCTTGGAGATGGGTAATTTGGGAGTGAAGCTGATGGTTTTCTGCTTTAACCGCATCTATCTCTTCCTGTAGAGGCGTGATATCTGCTTCTAGGACATCCACCTTGTGTTGTAACTCATTTCGGATGTTATCAGTGACTTCTCTCATCTGGATTGGTAATTGGTGTGATAACTGTATTAACAGTTGGCCCATGTTTGCAAGTTCAGAGATCGTAGGGATTGAAGGAATTGGCAGTTGAGGTCGAGGTTGGGATGAGGACGCGGTGAGCAACTGCTGGGAGTTCGGTGGAGAGTAGTTGGGGGATGATGAAGAAGAGGCAGTGGGTTCGTTTGGGTGGATGGGTTGGAAATGGATAATGGGGTCGAGTGGCGACTGGGGGAGTGGGAAGGACAGAGTGAGACTGTGTTACCTTATCTATGGTTTGTTGTGCAGTGTCGGCGGTATCAGCAACTGTAGATTCTACTGCTCTAAGCAGTTCGTCGAAAACATCCTTAACGACCTGTTCTTCATCTCTTTGTTTTTCTGGCTCCGATTGTTGCTGTGATGCCTCTTCTGACGAGCTTGTGTCGGCTTCAGTGTGATCCTCGTGTTCTTGTTGCCCTTCTGACGATGACTGCGCGGATGATTCGTGCTGCATAGATGTGGTGGTGTCATGGAAGGTTTCTTCGTCTTGCTTTTCTTGTTCCTTGTCATCTTCTTTGTTTCCTTCGGCTGATCCCTGGGCTTCACTTTCAGATGAACTGATTCTAATTCTTTTCCTGCGGAAGAGTTGATTTAGTTCTTCTTCGTCTTCTTCATCATCCTCCAATAATTGCACAGACTCTTCATGGCATAGGACCGGGCCTCTGGGTGGTGGTTGTGCTGCAAGAATAGCCAGAAACAGGAAGGATAGGATATGAGGGAGTCTCGATCTTGGCATTCCTCCCTTTTTTACCTGTTTGATGATTGCCATGCATTCTTTGTGAATGCGGTGGAAGAAGTACGACGCAAAATTCACTGGTTCTCGAGCAGCTAAATCAACAGCGGAGTAGAATGGACGCGATATTCCATAAGTACGTTTTTGTAGGTTCAGGATAGCTACTAAGAACTGAAGGGCGGATCTTTCAGGTTCCGGTCGACATAAGATCGCATATTCATTTGACGAATACCTAGGAAATAATTGTATCATCGTTTCTACGGGGAGGTTCGGGCCATTTTCTTGACCTTGCAAAGGGAGTTGAAACGACTCAGCGAAAGTTTGGAAGGTGATCAGTGTACGGGATGGTAGGGAGGTGATTGGCCAACTCTGCTCCGTGGCAGGAGTGGCAACGATGGCGGCTATTATCTGGGCGTAGAAGGGGTGGCAATCCACTGAATGCCACGGTAGTTCAGCGAAATTGCTTAACCCTCTAGTGCGCAAAAACTCTTCTACCTCGGTAGGGAGTCCGTCACAGAAAGCGGCATAGTTCGCCAGAGCTTCCATGGTGCACACAGAGAAAGCAATCACAAGTACACAGAACACAGGGTACGCACAATGACGCAAATCACACAAACACAATAGCAATTTTCGGCAAAACAGAAAAGGTTAAGTAGATGCGTTGCCGGGGAGAGAAATCAAAATCACTATTCATCGCGCGGTATTGAGATGATAATTCTTAACTTCGGTGTGCATGCATGAGTAGCTGGAAAGGGCAGGGCGGCTTTTGACATAATTAGGTATCAAAACGTGGATATTTATAGACTTATTTTATTAAGCACGCAAAAAATAAAAGAAAAGAAAAGAAAAGAAAAGGAAAGAAAAGAGAACGCCAAAAGACGCGGCCAACCGCGAAACGTTTCATTGCGGATTAGATATTTGTTGATACGGCCGCAGCTTCGAACCGTTGATGACTTTCGGAAGAGGAATTCCGGTCAAAGTAGTCAATCAAAAAGTTACTGGGCCCACTTGTTTAGAAATCCGGTAGGGTCCAAACCATCGTAACTTGAATTTGCCAGTAGAACGATTCGGCTTTGCATTGTAAAAGAGTACAAGTTGTCCCACCAAAAAAATTAGAGTCTTTAGATATCGATCATGTGTTAGAGCTTGTCTTAGCTATACTTCCTGAATAGTCAAAAAACTGTGCCATCGATGCTCGTCTAATTCTCTGAGGGTATCCAACGGAAATGATAGAGATTCTTCACGTAGCAGTCTCTGAGTGATTGCTACTCATAAACTTGGCACAACTATCTCCATTGGTGCTATGGCTTCCAATCCATAAGCTAGTTTGAAAGGGGTTAATCCTGTTGCTACCTTGTATGTAGTCCGGTATGCCCATAATACTGCAGGTAACAGTTGGTCCCATCTTTCCGGTGCTTCCAGAATGAGTTTTCGAAGCATATTCAACAGGGTCTTGTTCGTACTCTCAGCCAAACCATTTGCACGAGGATAATATGGTGAACTGAATTTATGCGTGACCTGAAACGAATGTGTGAGTACTTTCATTAAATTGTTGACAAAATGAGTGCCTTGATCTGTAACAAGTTCTAGCGGTAAGCCAAAACGTGGAAATACATCTTTCATTAGACACTTTGCTACTGCAACAGCTGTAGCAGACCGTAAAGCCCAAGCTTCTGCCCATCTGGTTGCATAGTCTATATAGGTCAGAATATAACGATTATGACTGAGGATTGTTGGAGGTGTAAACGGTCTGATAAAATCTAGACCCCACTTCTGAAAAGGTTCCAATGGCAGGACATGTTATAGAGGGAAACAATGGCGTGGTAACGGCTGTCCAGATCTCTGATAATTATCACATTTTTTGACAAACTACAATACATCCCTGTACATAGTAGGCCACCAGAGTCCACTCTGCAGGATTTTTCGGTGTGTTAAATCTGTAGCAAAATGTCCGCTGGAAGGAATTGAGTGAGCCAAAGTAATGACTGAGTTAACTTCGTGTGGTGGAATACAACGAAGTAAAACTCCAGTGTGATCCATATAGTATAATTCCCCAACAATCAACCAAAATTGGCAGCTGAAAACTACAATTTTCCTCCATATTGCCATCTACATACTATGATCAGATATTGACCTTTCTCACTGATGGATGCCTTCCATCTCAGACTTCTACATTCAGAGTATGTGAGGAATGTACACATATGTACATAGTTCACTTAGATCTTTGATTAGTCATAGACTTGTACAAATTTATCTATAAATAGCTTGAAAATGTCGAGGCGTGATATGAGAGCATATGTATGAATAGATAGAAGTCAAGAATGAGGAAGAGATATGTCATGAGATATGAGAAAAGTTAGTTGAGTTTCCTCTCATCATAGTATGCTCAGATAATCGCGTTCATGAACACATTGTCTTAGATATCCATCTCGTCCTCTTTTGTATAGATTATCACCAATAAGTGAATATTCTTGAGCTTCCTGCTCCAGACTACGTTGTCGAGCTAAAGTCATTCCTTGAGGGAATGTGTTCGTCCTCAAGTAAGTCACTAAGGGTTCACTCCAGTCTGGTGTGAGAGACACGTGATATAATGTAGCATGCTCTACTGGTGGTCTTTCACAACAAACATGGCATTCTTTACACAACTTGTAGACATCTGCTTCCATTGAAGGCCAATATACTCCTAGTCTATGCAGAGTCTGTAATGTTCGATGTTTCGAATGATGTTGCTTTAATGCACCTACGTGTGCTAATTGCAACCAATTCGCGTGTTCTGATTCATCTACACAACAAGCAAGAACCTTTTGATTATCCTGTTTATATATGCTTCCTGCTAAGATTTGGTATCTCTGAGACTTGGTAATCTCTCCTTCTTTGATCTTTATCCTAGGGTTCTTGGGTCCGTATGTCAGGATAGGGACTATAGACTTAGCCCATTCTGGTGCTATCTCAAGATTAAACAAATATGCGTCTGGTAGATCATCCATCACTCCTTGAGGAGCTTCTCCTGACGTTAATCTGGAAAGGTGGTCAGCTCTAAGATGTGTCTTTCCTTTTCTGACTACTACTTCAAAATCGTACTCCATGAGTAATAGAAACCAACGTATTAGTCGTCCCGTGTTACATGGTTTGTTGACTAGGTACAATAGGGCTTGATGATCTGTAAAGAACTTGAATTTGTTGGCCAACAAGTAATGCCTAAACTTCTTTACTGCGTAGATCATCCCTAATCCTTCTCGTTCCGTCGTGGTGTAATTTCTTTCTGCTGCGTTCAATTGTGTGCTCGCGTAAGCTATGGGGAGATCTATGTTACCTTCACTCGTGGGTTGTGCTAACACACATCCTATGGCATAATTGGATGCATCCACATGTACATGGAATGGCTGACTCCAATCTGGGGTAGTCAATATAGGTGCTGAGCACAAACGTCGTTTAAGTTCGTTGAATGAATTCTCACATTCTTCTATCCATTCAAAATTGGTTAAAAGAGAGTACAATGGCTTGGCTATGATTGCATACATGTGTATGAATCTCCTATAATAGCCGCAATGGCCCATAAATGTCTGTACCTCTTTCACATTAGTTGGTCTAGGTAATTCTGCAATTACCTTCACCTTTTCTTCATCCGTAGAGATTCCATTTTTTGACACAATGTGTCCTAGAATTTTGCCTTGTCTGACCATGAACACACATTTTTCTGGGTTCAAACAAACCTGATATTCTCGACATTTGTCAAATATTTGTCTTAACTCTGGGATATGCGTCTGCCTTACATTAGAATGAGCACATATGTCATCGACATAAACTTCCAAACTCTTGCGTAAGAATTCCTTAAAAACATGACACATGAGTCGTTGGAAAGTGGCGGGTGCATTTGTTAAGCCAAAAGGCATTACACGAAATGCAAATATGCCCCATTCAGTGGCAAAAGCCGTCTTGTGTTGGTCCTCTGGAGCAATGGCTACTTGATTATAGCCTGAAAATCCATCAAGAAAGCTGTAAACTTCCTTCCCCGCAACTCTTTCCAATAGATGTTCTGTGATAGGAAGAGGATAACTGTCTCTAATCGTGGTGGCATTAACTTTTTTAAGGTTAATACACACACACAATTTTCCATTCTTCTTGGGCACTACCACAATGGGGGATACCCATTCGGTATGCTCAATTTCGTAAATGAATCCTGCTTCGATCAGCCGATCTATCTCCTCTTTAATCTTCGCAGCGTAGTTATCATTGTACGTGTATGGTTTCTGTTTCGTAGGTTTTGCATCTGGAGTCATAGGGATTCTATGAGAACATATATCTGGATCTACTCCTTTCAAATCTTTGTAACTCCAAGCAAACACATCTCTATATTCGCGCAATAGAGCAACTAATTCTTCTTCTTCTTCAGCTATCAAATCATGCCCTATGTATGTACATTTTTCTTCTTCTCCTTCTATGGCTACTATTATTTTCTTGGTTTTCTCTCGGTTATCATATACTTGTCCGTCATTCGCCTTTCTATTAGGCATTCGTACCATGATTCTTCTATCTTCGATTTCATATTTCTTGAAATTCTGGGGTACTTCGAACAAAGATTCTTTTTTTTCTGACATGGTTCCTTTCTTCTTTCTTGTCTTGCCTTCACTTTTGCTAGTCACTTGAGTGGCTATTCTCACGTCATTCATAACTTCCTCGTGTCTCTGAGGGTGAGTCTCTACTTCGTAGAAATATTCTTCCTCTGATGCAAAGGGTGGGTCCATGATAATTGATTCTAAATCGAAATCGCTTGCATCCTCAAATGCATCAGTGTTAGGTTCACACTCTTCTAAAATTGCATCGCACATGATTGGCTCTATCGTGAAAACTGAAATGTCATAGCCATCCTCGTCACAGTGGGGTGTCCATTGTTCTTCATTGATGGCTACATCCATGGTTGCTAGGATTTCTGCCCAACCATGGAGTTCAAACTCTTCGTCAGGGAATACTACAGGTGCGTAAGCTGGATCTTGAAGGGTTCGTGGATGTTGTTCTGCACCTAAGGTCCTTGCTTCTAATCTTTCTTCCTCTTGTTGTGCAACTTTACACATCCATAAATGAGTGTCCTCGTGCAACCAAGAAGGATCTGATTCTAATGAGTGCACGGATTCTGTCTCTACTTGTGTCTTATGGATGGTATTCCATTGTATTGGGGGTACGTCTCTGTGTGAATAGTCTTTAAGATTGACTTTGGTAGTCACTCCTAAATGTTGCAAGTACAACGAATTAGTTCCCCAATCTTGTACAATTTGCAACTGTCGCATGAATGGTCGTCCCAATATCATCTCATAAGCATGGTTTTTACTAAAATCACAAATGGCAAAGGTATACTCAAATTCAACACCACAAGTGGTGAGAGATATTCCTTCTAGTAAGCCTAATGGTTTTTCTATGTGTCCGTCAGCCATTTGTAGTTTCATTCTGGTAGGTTTGAGTGCTGGCTTACCCCAACGTTTCCATAAAGCGGTGGTAGCGATGGCTACTCCGGCTCCTGAATCTAAGATGGCTTTCGTGGTGTAGCCCTGATGGGTTATTGGAAGATAAGTGTTACCTTCCTCTCCTTCGCTTACATCTCCGATCTTTTCCACGGGTATCTCTGGTACCTTATTTTGTGATCCTATTTGTGAGGGAGTAGTAGCAAACTCGGGGAATTGATTTGCTACATGCTTCCACAATTTTGGTTTTACCTTTAACAACTCCTCTAGAGTGAGATTACACTGTACCTTAGTGTTCTTGATCACTTCTGTGTTTCTAGGGATTAATGATTCTTCATTCCTCACTATTATCGTGGGTGCTCTCATATTAATAGACTTTGCTTCCCAAGGTCCTGTGAACTGAGGTAATTCTTGTAAAGAATTAGATTCAAAGCCTGTGTGTTCACTCAGTTGTTCTTCCTCTACATCATCATATATAGAGGGGATGTCTTGGGGAAATTGCTCCTGCAAATCATCTATTTCTTGAATAGGAGGATGAGTTCCTTGTCCTTTTCTCCATTTCTCTTCTTGGATTTCTCTCAAAAATTCATGTGAGTACCTATGTATCGAAGACACATTGTCTTGACTTTCTGTATTGGGTACTTGAGACAGGGATGGTGCATTATTTTCCTGTGTCTCTGGGACAATAGGGTTCCTAGGCTGATCCTTTTTCTCTTTGCTTTCAATCAAGTATTCTAGCCTCTCCATTAGTCCCTGAAAGTGTAACTCCCGTTTTGCCATGTTATTCCAATTAAGATATCTAGAGGCTTCGAACAAAGCTTGTGCTAGTTCTACCATCTTCATGCAGAGTTTAGTTCTCTCCATTTCTAGATCAGCTCGAGGATAGTTCTTACTCATTTCAGCTACTTGAGGTCCCTCTTTTAATCTAGCCTGATATGCACGAAACATCATGTCTAGATTCTCTGGTATGGGTTCCGCTAAAACTGATCCTGATTTCTGAGCTGGATTCTCTTGATTCAATTCCTGTGAGGTCAATTCTTGGATTTTGGCTCTAGATTCCTTTAAACTTCCTTCCAACTCAGTTACCTTTTTACTCCATTTTCTCTTAATTCTTTCTCTAGAATCTTTCCAAGATTTTGTCTTTTTACTGCTAGATTCTACAACTTCACTACTTCCAGCTACTTTCCCTTGATTAAGCTGTTGGTTCTGTAAGAGCGCCTGGGCTCTTGTTATAGCTTGGATAGGCACATATGTAGGGTTGGATCCATCTGCGTTATTTACAATACCTATCACGTTGATTGGTGTCACACTCGAAGCATTGACTGGGTTCTTAGGACAATCTTTGATTATATGCTCTTTGCCACAATCGGCACAAAAGCCTTGGATGTTATAGTACTGTGACTGTCCTGCTATCGGAGGATGTGGACAATCCTTTATGAAATGATCTCCTTGGCACCTAAAGCATGGTCCTCTAGGGCCCTGTGGTCTCTGTTGTCTCAATTGGGGCCGTGGATTTGGGTTTGTGTACATCACATGAGCGTAGTCGGGCTCCCAACTAGGTTCCACTGGTGGACTATCATAATGATATGTCTCCACATGTTCTGGTGACTCCGTGTAATATGCGGGTGGACTATCTACATGCGTAGAGTCAAAACTGTTTGAGTTTGGGTCACTCTCTGTGATCAACGGTGAAGAAGGCACTAAGGCCCTACTTAGGTTCTCTTCTGCAGCAGCATATTTGACTGAGATGACATTCGCTGGTGGTGGTGGTTGCTGAGCTAAGACAGGTTGAGGTCTCTGTTGAGCGTGGTATGGGTAGTTCTGAGGAGGCCTATAGTAATAAGGCTGAGCATTGTAATGGCCTTGATACCTACCTGGCTGTGCGTATGCTTGCGGGTAGTTCTGTCTCACAGTTTGTTTGTTGTATGGGCAGTCCTGAGCCGTATGATTCGTGTATCTTCTTTCAATGGTACAATATTGGCCACTAGGGTTGGCTTGTGGTTGTGGTGCATTGGGACACACATTTGCCATATGATCACCACCACAGGAGTAACAACGCTTGTTCATTAGTACCCTAGGTTTACTAGAAACTCCTAGTTTCTAGGCCACTTTCTCTGCTAGGTCCTCTATCGAGTTAGAAAATTTTGTGGATGCTAGAGATGAACAGTCTGAGTCCTTGTAGACCTTTGAGAGTTCCAACTCGTCTCCTAAGTTGTCCTCAATGTCTATACAAATTCTTATACATTGCTCTAGCGTTCTGGGTTCTTTTAGGTACACATATGAGCGTAGTTTAGAGCTCAACAAGCCATCTAGGAACAATGACACTTGCTTGGCTTGTGAGGGTAGCTCTTGCATTGGACATCGTTCAACATATTGTCTAAACCTACGTCCTGCGAGTCTAACTGTTTCTTGAGGGGTCTGTTTGAAGCTATGAATCAACGAAGACGTGTCATGCCTAATCCCACTTTTAGAGAATTCAGTGATGAATGACTCTAAAAAGTGATGGATGTCCCTAAATTGCCTTTGTTGCAATGGTTGGAACCAAGTTAAAGCTGTATTCTTTAACGTTAGTCCAAATGCGTTGTATTGCGTGAACATGTCTTCCACTTGTTCTGCTCCTAGTACTTGTTTGAATTCTGCGACATGGTCATAGGGATCTCCTATCCCATCAAAATAATTTTTCATGGATTTCGCTAACTGTGTGGGTCTCAGTATTCTTGTGTGTTCACGTGGTCTAGGTAGAGGAAAATCATCTCTACCACCTGGTATTCCATGATCTCTTTGTCTATCCGCTCTATTAGTGTCCGTGGTTATTCTATCTCTCCCCATGGGGTGATTAAAGCTTACTTCCGGTCTCTCTTTATTTCTCTCTCTTTGGTTTCCATGGGCTGATGATGTTCCTGCCCCTTGTTGACTTGTATTCATGTTTGTTCTAGATGGAGGGAATACCAATTCACCTCTCCATGTGTATGTGTTTTTAGCATGGTCAGGCACCACAAAGACTCTTTCTGAAGTCTCATCCAGGTATACAACCTTTCCAGGTGTATCCGGGTCCTTGAACTCGTATATCGTGATGATACCTACCTCACTAAGTAGTTCTGTCTTGTATCTCCAAAAGGCTTCATTAGTTTCTTTATTTACAAACAACTCTATGCTTCTGTTGTCCTGGGGGATCCATTCCGGGATTAGTACTCGTGTCAGTACAGATTTCCCTCTAGGTGTTCTAGGCTCTTCTAGAGGTTCTTTTCCTTGAGATTTAGTTTCCGTCTCTAATTGAATTACGCCAAACTCGTTGGTATTGTTTGGCTGCGTACTTAAGATGTACATCGTTCCTTCCTTGTCTATGTACGCGTCTCTATCGAATTTCACCACTCGACGTTCCAATCCAATGGGTTGATCGGGGTTGTGCATTTGCACCACTTGCCTTCGCAAACCATCCTCATAGATGCGAGCACCTAATCGGTTAGTTCGGAGAAACTCTAGTTGAGTCCTATAGGGTCCTTCTGGTTTTTCTAAATAGGCTACATTCGACCCTACTTATGGTCTTTCTGTGCTAAGTGCCATTTCTGATCCGCTGGTGTCTGAGCTCTCGTAGGGGTAATTACTATTCAGTTGCTGAGCCCACGATCGAGCAGTAGTTCTTACACTTGCCTCTGATGATCTAAGGCTTCGTCGGTCCGACTTACCTATATGTTTGCCTGATCTAAGGTTCATTAATTTTCTTCCTTGCACACTCAGTACACGCTCAGATCGTCAATGATTCTTTGTTATTACTTTCTTGATTCTTTTTAAATTTCTTTAGATTCTTGTCTTAATGTATGCGTCAGGAATTCGACTTTCCGTGGTACTTTGAGTTCTCGTTCTGTCAGACTTATGTTCTTTCCTTTAGGTTTTCGTGTCACACACCTTTACTTTTGTCTTGGACTTGATAAACTTAATTCTCTTGAACTTGAGGCGTTCCTATCGTCTTAAATCCACAATGCTACCATTTATCCTAAGCTAAGAATTGACTGAGGGGGTTGAGTAATATTCCAACCTCGAGTCAGCTTTTCTTATTGCTCTAATGCCCAAGAAGCCGCGCTTCCCAAGCTTTATGCCCTTCACAGCCTTGCCTTGGTTGCCTTTGATTGCCTTTGCTAGACCTGGAAAAAATCCAATATTAGACCAATTCACAGTTGGATGATCAAGCACTTGAGTATATACACCTTTTAAGTCCCTTACCTTTTGCCCAACTTTTCAATGTTTGCCCCCTGGCTTCCTAGTCCCAAACTAGGTCAACCTCAAAATAGCTTATCTAAAAATAGATGTATTCTTTAAGAAAAATAGAGCTTTCTAATGAGCTATTAAGCTCAAAAAACAGACTTCGGGTGAAAAAGTTATGACCGTTCAGGCCCTGGGGGGTAAAAACTGACAAACAGGTTTTTCTCCTAATATGAGCTAAGGGGTCTCCTATGAGTATAATCACCCAAAAATTTCCCAGAAATAGCCCCAAAATTGGCCAAAAAATGAAACCCTAAAATTTGCGATGGGGGTGCACAATCGCGATGGTCTGAGATGATCGCGATGGTCTGGGACCGTCGCGATGGTCCAAGCGAACCGTCGCGATGGCGTGAAAGTGAACCGTCGCGATGGTCCAGGCGAACCGTCGCGATGGCGTGAAAGTGAACCGTCGCGATGGTCCAAAAGTGAGCAATCGCGATGGCGTGATATGGCGGACAATCGCGATGGCGTCAATCAACGGTCAACGGTGAACCGTCGCGATGGTCCAAAAGTGAATCGTCGCGATGGTCACAAATGCAATGGCTTGAGCCAATCGCGATGGTCTGGGCACGATGGCGTGAGCCAATCGCGATGGTCCAAAATTTCGGGTTGTCGCGATGGTCTAAATGAACCGTCGCAATGGCGTGAGACCGTCGCGATGGTCCGGCCGAGCCGTCGCGATGGCGTGAGCCTATCACGATGGTGTGACACAATCGCGATGGTCTGAGACCGTCGCGATGGTCCACCAAAGTAAGATTTTTTGCAATGCAAGTATGGATTCCTAGAGGTGCAAGTGTGCTCTACACGCTGGTGTGGTCGCCTTCTTCAAATTCCGAACTTTGCAAACCATCGCGATGGTCTGACACAGTCGAAAATTTCTGACAGAAACTGAAAATTTTACCTTTTCCAAGCTTTCCTGATGCACTAGAGCTCTGTACCTGCAAGAAAACTCAAGAAAACAAAAGCACATGCAAGCACAAAAGCTCTCTCTCACTCTCTCGCATGCACAAATGAGGGGAAATGAGGAGAATGGGTAGATATGGTGAATTTTCTGATTTTTTTGGAGATGAAGATGATGATGCGGTGATGAAGATGGAGTGTGGGGGAGGTGAAAAACACTAAAAACTGAGTAAAAACAACAACAAAAACTGAAATTTTTACCTTCCAACGCCACTTCTTGCTATACTCTTACCATCACACATTCGTCCTAGACTCGATCCCCGGCAACGGCGCCAAATTTGGTGTTGCTCTAGCACAATGGTGAGAACCACGTTAAGAAGCTCCACCTCCTTAATGTCAATCTGCGGAAGAGATAGGAGTGATATGAAGATCGTGAATGTGAGATGAAGTGAGAGTGAAGGTGAGAAGCATAGAAATGCACACACACATACACACACACTACGAAGAGACAAGCAAAACACAATGGAAGGTGAGAAATCAACTCTATTACTCAAGAACACTATTACAAGCTCAAAAGAACTCTAACCTCAAACAAGCTAACACTAATCAACCTCAAAAATGAGCTCTCTAGCTCTTTTTATAGTTTCTAGACTAGTTTTGACCGGTTTCACATCTAGTGACCGGCATAGTTAAAAATTAGGTCCTAGATGCTATTTGGAAGGGTAAACGGTGTCTAAAAATAACGAAAATTGATACGCATGTTCTACCTAAGCTCCTCAAGCTCGAGGACTCCTCGGCTTGTACAAAATGGAGCTAGAAATTAAGAAAAGGGTTTTTTCTATGTTACATATGTTACAATAGTGATAAAAATCACTGTTGGAGGTTTTTGAAAAGTATTTTTAAAACATGATTCTTTGAAAAATGATTCCACTGGCTCACTGCTCCGTCGTTACATACTTCCGCGTCTTCTATGCCTCTGGCTGCTTCCAACACAGGCATACGTGAACAACAAAGGATGTATGATAAGGCCAGTCAATGGACCACCGCCGAACCTCTAGTATTTCCAGATCCTATTCCGGTGACCCAGGCTCGGTTGACCGAGGAAGGAACACAAAAAAAAGATTCTAATTCAGTAGCAGGCACATCATCTTCAACAGATACATCATCTTCAGTCGGTGCATCATCTTCAGAATCTGTGGAAAACACAATCCAATCACATAAGGCCTGGGAAATTTTATCTAAAGCGTCCATTACTCTTCCTCTTGTCCAATTACTTGCACTAGTACCAGGAGTTCGGCAGCAATTCCAACAACAGTTCAGTCCTGTACCTTCTTGCATTCCAGCCATAGCGACAGTGCAACCGAAACTCGATTCTACGATCGATCATTCAGTTCCTTTAATTACGGTATGGTATAAAAATCATAAAATCACATAGGTACTAATTGATGGAGGATCTGGTGTCAACATTGCTACTGCTGCACTGTGTAAAAAGTTAGGGTGGACCGAAATCGAACCAGTTCAGTTTTTTGTCAGAATGGCCGACCAATCAAGAGTTCATCCAGTAGGACTTATGCGAAATGTACCAATAACTTTGCAAGGTACAACTTTTAAAATGACCTTTGTCGTACTAGAATTACCGGAATCCACCCTTGATTATAATCTCCTTTTCGGCCGTCCTTGGCTGAAGCAAGCTAAGGTGATACAAGATTGGTCTGCATAGATATAAGCATAATCTTTTGTGGCCAAAAATGAAGTATCATAGCTGTACCTTGTAGGTTGCCATTTGTTCCTTGTAGACCTCCTAAGTTCTCCACTTCTTGAGGTTTCTGGTTCTTCATGTTCAGGATCAAATCTTGGTGTATCTTCCACTTCAACCTGCACTTCATTATTCTCTTGCTCATCAAATATCTGAACCTTTGATTTACCTTTCCTTTGGCTCACTTCTTCCTCATCACCTGTATTGATATTGATTGTACCTGCATACCAAGTAGTTTGCTCATCAAATGTAACATCTTTAGAAACCATGAATTGTTTTGTAGATGGACTCCACAATCTGTAACCCATCTGCTTATCATCATAACCAATGAAAACATATTTTTCAGCTTTAGGCTCCAACTTGTGCCTTAATTGTGATGGCACATATGCATATGCCACACATCCAAAAACTCTGCAATGATCCAAGGTAGGTCTCTTACCCCACCAAGCCTCATATGGTGTCATACCCTGCAAGGCTTTACATGGTAACCTATTGACCAAATAAGCAGCTGTATTTACAGCCTCAGCCCACAAATAATTAGGGCAATTTTTCTCCTTCATCATGGATCTTGCAAACTCAACAAGTGTTCTATTTCTTCTCTCTGCCACACCATTTTGTTGAGGAGAGTACCTGCAAGTAACTTCCCTTTTTATACCTGCATTCCACAAATAATCACTGAACTCATTAGAGAAATACTCTCCCCCTCCATCTGACCTTAGTCTTTTCAATTTATGTCCTGTAATCCTTTCTGCATATGCATGATAGTGTTTAAATGTATTAAACACCTCTGACTTATCTTTGATCACATAGATAGTGATCCATCTAGTAGCATCATCCACATAAATCACATAATACCTTGACCCATTTATACTGTAATCCTTTGATGGCCCCCACACATCTGTGTGTACCAACTCAAGCTTCTCTGAGTACATAAAACCATGCTTGGAGTAGGAAAGCTTATGAGCCTTACCTAATTGACATGCCTCACATCTGTATGTCATATGTTGACCTGCAACATTAGGCAAACCAAGCACTGAACCATTGTTAATCATGTCTTTAATACCTCTTTCATTGAAATGTCCAAGCCTCTTGTGCCAAAGATCTAACTCAGAGATCTTATGTCCTCCATATGTGAACATAGCATGACCAATATTGCCTTGAATCTTCAATGTAAATAATCTTCCTTCTTTCTTCCCTGAAACAATCTGTTTATACCCTTGACTAGGGTCTTCCACATATACTCCATCATTAGTGAACCTTACTTCATATCCCTTTTCAACAATTTGTCCTACACTTATCAAATTCTTAGGAATTGTAGGAACATACAAGACCTTACTCAATAATGTACTACCATCCTTGGCCTTCACTGATCCAATTGACTTCACATTGTGCTTTGTGTTGTCACCTGTTTGAACAACATGGTTAAAAACCTTATTCTCCAAATCAGTCATCAAAGATATATTACCACTCAGGTGATTGCTACACCCTGAGTCAATGTAGAGACTCTTTGATCTTCACTCTGCCTTTCACAAGTTGCATTCATTATCAATGTTGAATCCTCCTTTTGATCTGAAGCATAATTGTAGTAGGTGTTGTTGTATTGTTGACTTTGGAATCCTCTACCTGCATTTCTTCCAAAGTAACTCCTACCACCTCTTCCTCTGAAATTACCTCTTTGATTTCTGCCACCTCTTCCTCTTGCATTATAGTTTTGACTGTATCCATTATTATTCTGAGTATTATGCCAACAATCATTAGCCAAGTGATTTGTCTTACCACAAATCCAGCAAGCTTTACCTCCATCTTTGTTATTCCTGCCTCTTCCTCTTCCTTTGTCACCTCCTCTTCCTCTTAGGAAGTTGGCTTGACTAATTGTGCTTTCATCTTCACCTGCTTGTTGCTTTCCTTTGCTATTCTTTTTCTTGTCCTTTGAGTACATTGCATGACCTGCACTCTTGTCACTATCTCCTTTAACATCCTGCTCAAATGTTAGCATATGACCTAGCAATTGATTTAAATCAGGAGTGAAATGATCAAGTGATAACTCTGTAGACAAAATGAATGGCTTCCATTTGTCATCACCTCTTAAACCTGTAAGGATTTGCCTTACCAATTTATCCTCCTCAATGTCTTCATCAACAGCTCCTAATGCATCTGCAATGTCTTTCATCCTTGTTACATAGTCTGAAATGGATTGAGAAGCCTTCTTCTTGAAGGTTGTAAATTCTGCCCATAAGGATGCCTTTCTTGACTTTGTAGTATTCTGGAAATGCTCCTCCAAAGCATTCCAAATATCAGTTGCACTTTCAAGACCTCGAATATGAGGCAACAAGTAATCATTGACTGCCATATATATAATGCTCCTAGCTTGAGCATCTCTCTTCATCCAATTTTTCAAATCTGCTAACTCTTCCCTAGTTCGAACACTAGGATCTCTGAAACTTGGCTTCTCCTCTTCACCTGTGATGTAGGCTATTAAATCTTTGCTCATAAGATGAGCTTCCATCCTCATTGACCATGCAGGATAGTTTTCCCTATCCAATTTCTCTATCTGAAGAGAATCTCCCATCTTGTGTCCTCCTGTGTATTGAAAACTTCAACTTTTATGAACAATATTTGTACCTTTACTTCGAATTAGACTCCTTTTGTCCTTCTTGATGACGTATGATCTCCTCCTCAAGCTTTGCCTTCAAACTTTCACCTTCTAGCTCTTCAATTGTTGAAATTCTTGAACCTGCAGCAGTCGGGATCCTCCTTTCCTTGATTTTGATGTCTCCTGCTTTGATACCACTGATGGAGAGTGTTAATCTCCAAAAGAACAACCTACTCTTGTGATTAGAGCACCTCTATACCAAGAGTAAGTCAAAACCTTTACCAAATTAGAGGTCCAATCTCCAAATTATCAAAACTTGAAAACTTCTGTGAAGAAGATGAAACACAGAAAGTCTGCTGCACAATTTCTTCTCATTGACTTATCAAATCTTTAACGTTTTCTACGAAATTTTGTATGGAGTGTCGCCTAGAGATTGCGCACCTCCTCCAAGTTAAAGTTCTTCAAAAGTTTTAGTATAACTTGAGAAATCAACTTCACAAGTTACCTATGTCCAAATCAGTACTTCTGAGAAGTCGATTTGACACCCCTAACTTCTTAACTTCAATTCTCTGAGTATGAAACCCGTTTAAGCAAATGCTTCTAGCCACGAGTAGCTTACCTTCCAACTTAAAGATTAAGTGCTTGCTTGCACAAAACTTTAAACTGTGGAGTGAGAACAGACCAAAAGATCAAGATCAAAATTTGCGCCTGTTTCTGAGAACTGTGAACACTCAACACATATGAATGTTCCTACACACAATTCTCCTAGCCTGTTTACAATTAGACTCTAAAACTCTGATCAAAGACTCATCAACTATCAACTTAGATATTCTCAAAAGGATTTCACAAATGATTTACCACAGAAGGAGCAGACACAAAAAGATCGGGCGCAATATTTCTTCATTTACTCAGAAAGTTACAGTTGAGTGATGAGAGGAAACTCAACTAACTTTTCTCATATCTCATGACATATCTCTTCCTCATTCTTGACTTCTATCTATTCATACATATGCTCTCATATCACGCCTCGACATTTTCAAGCTATTTATAGATAAATTTGTACAAGTCTATGACTAATCAAAGATCTAAGTGAACTATGTACATATGTGTACATTCCTCACATACTCTGAATGTATCTTCCTTCCAAGCTTCAAGAATTGATCTTATCCTTCATTCTTTAGTCTTCAAACATTCAATTGGTGATTGATCTGCACCAACATACTAGAGACTGCACACCAAGGTGTTGCAGGAGGTCATTTTGGACCAGATAGGATAATCAAAGCCATCCTCTTTGCAGGATTATGGTGGCCCACTCTTCACATGGATGCTCATACCTATGTTAAGAGATGTGATGTGTGCCAAAGGACTCAGTTTCCTACTCGCAGAGATGAAATGCCATTGAAACCCATGATGGGAGGACGTGCATTTTCTAAGTGGGGTATAGACTTTGTAGGACCCATTAACCCCCCTACAAAAGTTACACATGCTGAATACATTATTGTTGCCACAGATTATCTTACGAAATGGGTAGAGGCAAAAGCCACAAAAAAGAATGATGCACACACAACTGCAAAATTCTTATTTGAAAATGTCTTTACAAGATATGGATTGCCTATAGAGTTAGTGAGCGATCGCGGAACTCACTTTCTAAACCAAGTCATTGAATATTTGTTACAGGATTTTATGGTGATTCACAAGAAATCCGCACCATATCATCCTCAAGCCAATGGTCAGGCTGAAAGCACTAATAAGATCCTTTGTAACGTACTGACAAAACTCGTGAACAACAAACGTTCAGATTGGGACAAACAGTTACACCACGCTGTTTGGGCATATCGAGTGGCCTACAAGACCGTACTCAATGCCACTCCCTTTCAGATGGTTTTTGGTCAGAATGCTGTGCTTCCTTTGGACTTCTTGATACCGACCCTTAAGGTTGCACAAGAACATCTGTGGACCGGTCATGAATTATCAACGAGAATAATGGACTTGGAACGATTAGGAGAAACCAGGCTAAAGGCAGCAACAGGAATATATGCAGCGAAGAAGCGACAGAAAGCATATTTTGATGCACATGTGAAAGATAAAGGCCTAAAAGAAGGAGATTTAGTTCTAGTATATACGCTGAAACAACACGCACGGAAGTTAGAAAAGCGAGGTTATGGACCTATGATCATTAACAGACTCTCGACAAGTGGAGCAGTACAGTTAGCCACCTTAAAAGGAAACATAATGCCTAATTATATTAGTGGCTGTAGAGTCAGGTTATATCAGGAACCTCTTACTGAGGATATGCTTAGACGACTCATGTTGGCACAGAAGCGTAAGGAGGAAGAAAATAGAATACGAGCTGAAGCTCAGGCAGAAGCTATAGAACGCATTAAGTGCATGAAGCTACGAAGACAAGGACTAGGGAAAGAATATTATAACCATCTGGAAACTACACCCAGATATCCCATGGCTATGTGTCAAGTAAAGTCAACCACTCATCCTAGTATAGTGGACAGGAGACCATTCATTACAGTTAGGCTAGAGCATGGCAACCCTTGCCAAAAGCTCAGGGCTTTAATTGATTCAGGAGCTACGACTAGTGCGATTAGATGGTCCCATTATAAGGATTCAGGAATAGAAATGCGGCCAATTGAGGCATACCTCATAGGGCTAGGAGGCATGGAAACCCCTTGCATGGGTGAGGTGGACCTTCCTATCCTCATTAAGGATGTGACCATGACAGCGAAGCTACTAGTGTGCCATGATGACGACCTGATAGAACCCCTAATCCTTGGCCAAGATTGGCTATACGATCACTCAGTGAACCTAAATCTTAGACAAGGCTCCTTACAGATTGGAACCTTAGAACAGAAGCGAGTGATACCGCTTGACTTCCCTACTAGCATTCCGTCTAAGGTTTGTAACCCTAGACCCTATGAAATACATGTGATGGAAGACCGGAAGATATTGGGTCAGATCAATCACGTTACGTCTACACCAAACCACTCGGGCTTGGCTATAGACAATTGTCAATCAGAAGGACGACAGGAGATCTTCCCTGGGGCTTCCTGCAAACTAGAAGGGGCAGCTACCCAACCGCTAGGGCAGATGGACACAATCAGCGGTCAGGTGGGTTGCATCAGCGGCCAAATGAGCACAACACCCTGCGGTGCTCATCCTTCCAAACTTGCTGCGGGCTGGCCTAGATTAAAGATAAAGAATGAATCACTTCCTAATGGGCAGGTCACGCAAGTGTTGGATCTCCCTTCTTTTCCAAAGCAGAGCGTCCAATGGACCTCTCAAACCCAACCACGAAGGAGTCAACCACAACAGAGGAACCAAGACCGATGACACCACCAGATAAGGCAAAGACAGCGGCAGTATCAAAATCACAGAACAAGTGGCACGAGACAAATATGGGTGCCAAAAGGACAGCAACCACAGCCTATCGGCAACACTGCAGACAAGAACAGGACAAAGTTTCAAAAAAAGCAGAGTCAGCATTCAAAGTCCCCTCGATCTTCTTCTACAAGTACCAATACTCGACAGATTTGGATTGCCAAGAAATACCTTATCCATAGACCCACACCCATGCAGATTTGGGTACCCAAACAATGTATTATAGCCCAACCCTCTAGCCATGTAATATATACCCCTCCGAAATCTTTTCCTCCTTCAATACCACCAAACCCGATACCACTTTTTGTACCTCAGTAGAACCACAACACCTACCCAAGGACTCTTAGGAAATGGATACCGCAACGTATCCAGACGTCTTCTTGTACCCCCTTATCTAACAATTCTCCCCCCCCCGTTTAAACTCCACCCTTGTAATAATTCACCCTCAACCAAACCTTGTATAAATTCACACTCCATACCCCACGTCATGCATGATAAAAGCTCATCGAGAAATGTATGCATAATCTGAACCATGTAGGTGTCTTGAGACCTGCATTAGCTCTGCAAAAAGATCATTGCATCAATCATTTCACGACACTTGGCTACACGGGTTACGCATCGGTTATGGAAAGGGATTGCGGTCTCACTTTATTGGGATCATAATTAATTTCCATACTAATGCGTTAATCGTTTGTAGCAGATCTTTTCCATTTACTCGTCAGTCCTCATGCAAACCGAAGAAGGACCATCAGACGCTGGCCCAAGCACAACAATGGCCCATATTGGAGAATTACTCGCGGAATCTTATCCGACGGTACAACCACCAGAGTTTCAAGGTTTTCCAGGACCCATGCCAATAGACGACCCTCCTAGAGGATACACTGAGAAGATTCATCGTAATTCTCACTGGTTTCAAGGCCTAGCAGGACCCTTAGCAGACGCTAATTTCATATTTGAGGCCAATTTGGCATTTGACTTGCGCACATGGACCAAGTACCAGTTCTTTTCAAGAGAATTTGAAGGACTACAAAATACATAAGATTTAACGCACGTTTGGGCACAAGCGGGATTTACAGAATACTTTAGTGACCCTCTGCCTAAACCTGATTTTTACAGATGTTTTTACTTGGTAACCACCTTAACGGCTTCAGAGAACAAGGATCTACCCAGAACATTCATGTTACCATCCTTGGTAAATGACCCTCCATTCAAAAGGTTTTATTTGTCCAAAGATTTAATTCGTGCAGCTCTCAAAATACATGGAACACACACTCCGACGGAAAGAGAACGGCTAGTCCTCGAGCAGATGAAACGTGGTGACCTAACTAAGTGGGAGGACATTTCTGCTATAACACTTGAGCTTTCTAAGCCATTACGGATATGCATGCAGCACTTTGCTTTCCTAGCTCAGGATCGTTTTACCATGCCCCACAAGAGAATCTGGTTTGGTTTATACTTAGCATGTACTGGACCTCAAACGGTTGATCTACCTAGCTGGATAATTGATCAGCTCTATTTGGCCCAACATAGATGGGAACGAAAGAAAGTCATCAATGGATGTTGTGCGCTTACGAGAATTGTATATATGTGCTTGGCGTATGACTTACCGATTGAGCGTGCCATGATAAGTGAGGAACTGAAAGCATTCAAAGGGACCACTAAGAAGGCTAGAAAGTCTAGCAAAGGCAGAGCCGGAAAGCGGATGAGAGGCACCATCCCATGCTTACAAGTCCCAGAATCACCCTCACCACAACCATCTCCAGAGCAGTCACCAACAACAGCCACTCCCACGGTACCACCAATTCGTATACGGTTATCAAGACCAGTTACGCCGGAGGGCGCCACCAGTACTATTGAACCTCAAGCAGCCACAACCACAGAACCTATCACCACAACAACTGAACTTCCCACCACTATTGGTGCGGAAGCTTTCTCTTTTCCAATACCCCATTTGGAAGCAGGACAAGCAAAGCCACTGGACCAAACTTTTGATTTTGAGATGCCTGATGCATTCTCCAATGAGTTCCAGTTTTCAGAAGGACATTTGTTTTCTCAAGAATATGAAAGACCTAGCTACCCTACCACACCCAGAGATCAGCCACAAGGACAGATTGTGTCTAGCTCTGATGATGAAAGGACAGCAACCGATGACGACGAAGGTGACGACGAAGCCAGCCAGGGCACTCAGGACTCCCAAGAGCATGAGCAGACAGATGGCCAAGGACAACAAACAGACACACATGGTGATACAAGTACCCATGAAGATGAAACTTACGAAGCAGCAGCTTACACACTGGCTATTAAGAAGCTGTATAGAACTATGGAAAAAGTTTGGGCACGCAAAAAAATGACCGAGGAAGAGAGTCAAGCCATCATAGAACAGGAACTTTTCACAGGCGGATTCGAAGACGCATACATCAAAGGATTCCGCGAGTTAGTCAAATCAGTAGGCTCCAACGAAGCGCTCAGATACCTGCAAAGAAAGCCACTACCGCAGTTTGACCCCTGCAGGGTACGACTACTTTCAAAGCCTGGCGAATACATTCGTGTACCACTAGGAGCACAGTCTTCAGAACAAGCCAGGGAGGCACGCCTAGTTCCCGAAAGTTCGTTGGCAGCAGAAACCATCCTTGTAGATTCCCCACCCCGTGCTATAGCTGTACATACCTCAGTAGTCACTGAAGTACCGACCACCCCAACCGCTCCCCCATCACCGCCCGTCCATCCAGCATCCCCTCTTCACCCTCCTTCCCCCAGACCAACATCTTCATTCGCCAGTGGCGTAGCAGAAATCACCTTTACGACCACTCAGCCCACAATTCCGGCACCCATTAGACCTAGTCTACCCCTCACACACCCACCTTTTCGTTCAACCCATTCCTTCCTCCAGCTTTTCCATCCCTCCCCACAACTCCACGACCCCTCTTCCCATTCCCACCGCCATTAACCTTCTCCCCCGTCTCACCGCCCCGACCCACTGTAACCCCTATTTCCCCTTTCCACCAAGCTGCTCCAGCCAGCCCCCCTGTAAATTACTCCTCAACCTTTGTAAATCCCGTATTTACACCAGCACAAGCACCCACAATCACACCCATATTCACAGTCACCGCACTGGGCACGTCCAATGACATGGACATCTCACCACCCGCTGCACCATCACTCATTTCACTCACAACACAAACAAATTTAGAAACCGTAAAATTTTCCACAATCACCACAACATCCACTTTCCCACCCCCATTCCCCATTCCCGTTGCATCTACACCCACTACATCTTCATTTAGCACCTCATTAGTACTATCACCCACTGTAGATAATGCATTTCGACAGATGTTCATGTGTATGACGCAAGTAAGAGATGAGTTCACATCTCTTGGCGATAATTACCAGCAGCTGCAGAGGAAAAGCAATGACTTACAGTCGCAGCTTAATTTATTGTCTATTGAGAATGCCTCTCTGAACACTCGATACCAGGAATTACGTGAGGCATATCACAAATTGGAACTCGAAAGCAAAGAAAATGCTAAAGCCGCCACTGCTGACCTAGATAACTTATTAAGAGCCCAAACAATCCGCAATGCAACGCTAACACGAAACATGGGCTTACTACGAAGACACCTAGCAGCCGCCAAGGAGGAAAATCAGCGTTTACAAGATCAAAACCGAGAAAACTTAGAACCAGCGCTTGACCACCCAGACCAACCACTCAGTCCTAGCCGGTTCAAAGCCATTCCCTCAGACTCGATGAGGATGCTGCTAGAAGATCATGTATGACTGCTAGATGAATACGACCGCATGAACGAGGAGTTACAGAAACTCAAAGAAGATCATAAATTACTCCAATCACGAGCACCGACACACCAAGACATACCAGCACCTGTGGACCCCTCTCCTGACATCTTAGAGGAACTCAACGCATTACGGGCCCAGGTATCAAACCTCGAATCAAGGATTGCAGTATATGAAGCACCACCAAGGCCAGATTCACCATCGGAGCTACCAGCTGAGGAAGAAACCGTCACCATCCCGGTGGAGGAAACGTTTGAAGAGGCATACGAGCCACAACCCATCCCAGGCAGACGCGTCACGGCCGAAGGCCAGATGACTTACGAACTCCCGACCCCCGCGTGGATGAAGACTATTGAGGAACTTGGGACAACACACTCAGCTAGAGTAGAGGCACAATTACATGCCATGGCGATGATAGAGGAAAGAATTTTACAGTCTCCATTCTTTGCTCATTTGGCCCCGCGACGATACATATCTGGGCATGAGCTACAGTATAAACCATATTTTATGTTAATGGCTGAATACCAGTTAGCCATTGAGAAAGTAACAGGTAAGAAACCATCGCATGCAACTCAATTCGAGGAGGCCGATCTACCACTTGATGCGCAGCAAGGAGTGATCTATCAACCAGAGTGGCGCAAAGACTTACTACAGAAGTATCCAGAAATGATGAGTACATGGGTAAAGGCACCTTTGCATTTGAAGTATAACCCGTGTTGGGGACCAGTACCACGACGCCGCTCCTGGACTGCCTTTGCTATTAAGGTACAAAACAATAAGCAGTGCCAAGACTGGTTGAATTACCCCTATTTTAAGCCACCCATTGAGTTACCAACTGTTGGCTACATGATGGCTACAATTCGCCACTGGCTCCCTAGACTAAAGCACATGGATGATATAGCGGCGCACATGACTGTCAAAATCTTTGACATGATGCAAATGATTTTTAAAGTCTTCCAACGCGTCAAGGCACCTCATGTAAACACCCCGGGCTTTGAGCATGGCAATTTCGATCTGGTATATGATATGAGTACAACGCCGTCGCTACGGGTGTGTTATGCCTGGCATTGCAGAATCAAGTACCTACCGGCGTGCTACAAGCAGACGTTCGAAGAGATGTTCACAACCGACTTCTGGGAATACCATTCAGAGGTATTCATAAGCAGGCCTACACATTTATTACAATTATTTGCCTGTGAACGAATGGTCTATTCCACACACTATCAGCTCCCGCCACCGGAAGAACCGCAACCAATAGACTGGGAGAAACTCGAGGCAGATCTGGCCCGAGGCATTCGTATCTCCGAGCACACCCTCGCTCAAGACCTCCTACAGAACTATATCCGGCAGACCTCACAACAAGGTTCTGTCAGGGACGACAGAAGTGAGAGGGAGGGGGGTGTTGGAAGTAGCCAGAGGCATAGAAGACGCGGAAGCATGTAACGACGGAGCAGTGAGCCAGTGGAATCTTTTTTCAAAGAATCATGTTTTAAAAATACTTTTCAAAAACCTCCAACAGTGATTTTTATCACTATTGTAACATATGTAACATAGAAAAAACCCTTTTCTTAATTTCTAGCTCCATTTTGTACAAGCCGAGGAGTCCTCGAGCTTGAGGAGCTTAGGTAGAACATGCGTATCAATTTTCGTTATTTTTAGACACCGTTTACCCTTCCAAATAGCATCTAGGACCTAATTTTCAACTATGCCGGTCACTAGATGTGAAATCGGTCAAAACTAGTCTAGAAACTATAAAAAGAGCTAGAGAGCTCATTTTTGAGGTTGATTAGTGTTAGCTTGTTTGAGGTTAGAGTTCTTTTGAGCTTGTAATAGTGTTCTTGAGTAATAGAGTTGATTTCTCACCTTCCATTGTGTTTTGCTTGTCTCTTCGTAGTATGTGTGTATGTGTGTGTGCATTTCTATGCTTCTCACCTTCACTCTCACTTCATCTCACATTCACGATCTTCATATCACTCCTATCTCTTCCATGGATTGACATTAAGGAGGTGGAGCTTCTTAACGTGGTTCTCACCATTGTGCTAGAGCAACAGCCTGGTTCAAATATTTCTGCTGCTGGTTGCAGTTGCTTACCGGATTGGGTCTGAATTACTGCAACTTGCATTTCTAGTGGTGTGATTTGTACCATATTAGTCATTGGGTTTTGACATTCTTTCTTCCTCTGATCATACTCAGTTGCATCCTTATAAAATCTTCTAATGTGGCCAAATTCACCACAAAAATGGCAGCGAGGTGGTGGCAAATTAGTGTTTTCCTGTGTTGGTCCGGTCTGCCAACGGTTTGCATTGTAGTTATTATTTCTGTGTCCTCTGTAATTTTGGTAGCCTTGTTGCTGGTTGTTTCTCATTTGTGGTGGTACATAGTGATTGGCTGGTTGTCCTGGTTCCTGTATAATAGCATTGACAGTTGCTGGTCCCTGTACCTTGGCATTATATGCGTAGTTTTCAATGGAGTGTCCGGTAATATTGCAGATAGCGCAAAACAACTGATTAAGTGCACAAGTGGCACTAGTATGGCCTGAATTCTTGCATGTGGTGCAAAACATCTGTCTAGTCGGATCTTCGGTGATATTTTTATTTGCTTTTAACCACTCCAGATCTTCTGTAAATCTGCCAACCTTGTTTTCAAGTTGCAAAGCCATTGCGATCACGACATCTAGCGTCATAGCTCCTACACAGCGTATGATCATAATATCTTTAAGTTGTGGAGTCAAACCATTGATAAACCATTGAGTGATAACGTCATTCGGTAGGTTGGCATGTGCTGGTGGTAATTGCCTCAAATGGGTTCTGAATAGAGTGGCATACTCCTGCACTGTTTGATTTATCTTCTGTCTATTATTTTGTAGGTAGTCGAAAATTTTGGCTGGATTTTTCTTTAGCCTGAATCTTTGCAAAAATGCATCCCTTACTGCTTCATAGGTGCCGAAATGGTTAATATCATATTCTGTAAGCCATCTGGCTGCTTCATTAACCAATGTAGACTGGAAGACAATAGCCTTATACGCCGGATCAGGTGGATGATTGAGCACTGCGTAACTTATCTCAAATGTGCGTACATGAGCATCTGGGTGATCACCTGGAAATCCACCCAATTTAGTGTACGTTACTCCGATTGGAGTCAGCCTTGGTGGGCATGGTTGTTGTTATTGCTGTTGTTGTTGTTGCCCCTTCATGGCACTAATGGTTGTATTGTGACTATCTTCTATATCCCGAGGCTGAGTATCTGGACCGTCGGAATCTGTATCGTCATCCGGTGCACTTTCCAGGTCGATAATCTTGTTTAGTATGTTTCGAATCTCAGCTTCAAACAAGCTACCTTCCTTCTTGATGTCAAATGTAGGAAAGCTTACTCCCAATAGCGGTGACTCGGCTGAAGATTCACCAAAAAATGGTAAACCGTCACCGAAAAACTACGATCTTTCAGCAACTGTTACCGAAATATCACCGAAATGTGTCGATTTTTCACCAATACAGGGTGCTTTTTCTCCCTTACTGATTTCTTTGGCTAAAGCATTTCTATTCGTAAACAAATTGGAATCTTTACCCAATGTTGTTAAACTAACTTCAGGCTGCGTCTTGGTAGATTCTGAAGTTACTATCTCTTCGACAGACTGGGCCGAAATCGTACCGGAATCTACCAGAGATGTAGTACGTTCCACGGGAATATGACCGGAATCACTACTAACGTTCTTTACCTTATTGTCAACTGGTTTGGACCTTCCTGCGCTTCTACCTCCTGGAGGCGTCCTTAGCAAATAAGGTACCACAGGCTGTCGGTTCTTTGGATACGTTTCACCGAATCGAGTAACCGGCATGTATCATCTTTTGGTACTAATCGTGTACTATTACTGTCAATTTACAATCTACAGTCACGTTTCCACAATTGGTTTGCAACAATCTGATCTGTTGCCACTTCCCACAGACGGCGCCAGTGTTAAACGCTGTGTTCTAACTGTCAGAATGCGTTTAAACGTTATTTGGGTTCTTGGGAGTGGAAGGGGTCTGTTAGACAGAGGCCCTATACTTAGTTCCCAAACTAACCACTTACACACAACAATATACTAATGCTGAGAGCTCTATCAAGATTTTGTTGTACTTAGACTTTTATAGTTCACGGTTTAGCTCGGCCAACGTGTACCGAATACACTAAGATGCTATATTGCTCTGCACCTAAACTTACTGAAAATACCAGAGACAAGAGTAATAGTTCAACCTTTACCGAATAGGTACCACAATCCGATCAACATCCGAAGACACAGAGAATTCAAGTGTTTCAGATACACCGTACTGAAGGTCCAGTACGCAACCCAAGAAATCCTTATTGTAGCTTAACCCTTACCGTATGATGATAGATCTCAATGCTGAAGACAACACGATCCCGCACAGTGTTAGAAACACTACCACGGTTACACAGACTTCACCAAACAACTGGTAGAACATTCCAAGAACGAGTACTAACGCAATACGCGAACTTAACACAACAATCACAATAAGAATTCGCAGACGATTCACTTCAGACAACAGACCGAATGATCTACTGGATGTAGATGATACTCACAACCGCAATAGATACCAATAGACAACAGACAAGACGCGACACAGATACACACAGAATACTCAGAAATTAGACAACAAACACCATAGTAACGCTCAGCTCTAATCACCCAGACAGATAGTCTGGTGATCTTTCCGAACGTCCGAAGTGTCTTTTTTCATTGCTTTATATAAGATTACAAGGTATATGTGTAACAACTTTTCGTACGTGCGCAGGGATATAAAAAGACTCTTGATTTTACAACTGCCAATCCGGCGGCCGACTAACAAAGTCCTCGGTCATCTAGACTTTGACTCATAGCAAGTTTACATATCTTCAAAGTTTGAACTGGTTGTACAAAGATTTATTTATTTCTTTTCGCTTTCCAAATCGTTTGGAATTGGCTCAGACATGTTATTTGATTCCTTTTGCAAAAGACCAAGTTTAGCCTGTTAGAATTAGATAACTAAATAGAACATCCTAGATAGATGTTTTGTACAAGAACCTTTTCAATCTTCAAAAGATAATAAGTCTAAGTGGACTTATTTATTTGATTCTGCTTCAAGTTATAGCATAAATTATTTTCTAGAGTCTAGTATACTCTAGAATAGAGAAGTTAGGAATTGCTCAGCAGATTGACAATTCCCAAGAACTTTTAGCTAAAGTTAGTCTTTGAGAAAAGTGTCCTAAGTTGGACAATTTTTTATTGCAAATTTGAATTGGTCAAGTTATAGCATGGTTGACTCAACAGAAATGATAAACTTTCTCCTACAGTTACATAGTATTTTTTAAAACCATTAGGACAAAGTAGTCCTCTAGTCGGGTGATAAAATCAAGTAACTCTTGGATAGGAGTGAACCATTGTACAAACATCCAAGTTAGATGTTTGGGACAACCAAACTTTAAGTTCTCCAAAACAAATTCAACAGAATCAAGAGCTCTCAAAGTCTTGCAAGGGATAAGAATCCCACCTTCATTACTAAGTCCACGCACCAGTTATGCCTAGAAATGGACTAGTAATTTGAATCCACCTAGTTCACATGTTTGTGCCTAGATCGCACATTGAGAAAGTGTGAATTGGCCAAGGATGTGTTTAGATCCACCCTTATTATTCTTTCACTAGTTTGTACTTTGTCCAGTTCATCAAAGTGCAAAATGAGACAGTGTTTTGAATCATTTGGGCAGGGACGCCACCACAGAGATGAGACATGTTTTTCCAGTTTTAGAACATGACCATGTTCTTCCGGTTTTAGAACATGAGGCTCAGAGGATGCCTACAATATGTATATAGCTCTATTTTCGAGGATGAAAATCTTTTCCAAGGGGGCAAGAATGTAATAAAGTAAGTCTATGATTTAAGGGCCTGCCCGGTTTAGACAGATCTGAAATCGAACATTGTTTGGTCACTCGTCTGTAGGACCAAAGATCTCAAGAATAGACTCAAGCATAAGTTCATGTGCTCTCATATTCAAGTAATCCACTTAGCCTAGTGGTTAAGTCTCATGGTTGTGAAGGAGGAGGTCTTGGGTTCAACTCCCATGGGTAGCATGAGGAGAGAGTTTTGCCCAAGGAGCTCTAGAGCCTTCTAACTCAAGTTAAGGCGAGTTAACTTGAGTCCACGGAGACTTAACTCAAGAGGTGAGTACAACAGCCACTAGTGGACTCTAGTGGAAGGTATGAAAGGAGTCGAGGAGATTGAACATGCACTTGTGGACTCTAGTTACATTTGTGGTCCTCCTTGATTCGAGCAGCTATATATACAGGCATAAGGTTGGGAGGAGAGTCATCTCGCTAGCACGTGGTGGTCGTAATGTCATTCTCTTGCAATGGTCACGAAGGACGATTTTGATAGCGCTTATGGGATCCTTAAAGACGGTCAATGATTAGAAGTAGTGATGTCATTTTCAATGAGTCAAAGAATGTACAACTGTTACCACCACAGAAGTAGAGTATGTTCTAGCAAGTGAGGCATGTAAGGAAGCATTTTGGCTTTCTCATCTTGCTTGTGATATGGGTTTACCTCAGCATACACCTCATTTTCTCACTGACAATCAGAGTGCCATTGCTTTGGTGAAGAATCCGGTCTATCATGCAAAGACAAAGCACATTGAGGTGAGGTATCACTTCATTAGAGATTGCTTAGCCACTGAGCGTGTTATTCTTGAGAAGATTCACACTCGAGATAATGTTGGAGATGCTTTGGCTAAAACTATAGTTTGTATACTTACACTGAGGTATTCTTTATCATTCTTTGTTTTTCTCCCATAGTTACTTTGGCCATATTGGTCTTTAGTGGGAGATTGTTACCGTTAGTGTCCATGTGAAAGGCCAAATGGCCACCAGACACTTCTTTGTATATGTTCTTTAATAAAACATATAGAGGCTTGGTCAATCACAGAGTGTAAATTCAACCGCATTTGTAAGACCTCAGAAATCTGTCTTTGTGCTCTCTGTGTACTATGTTTTTCTATGTATTCTGTAGCCTCTCTGTGGAGTACTGTGTGTGGCATTAGGAGCTCAATTTTCTACACCAAGGATATTGTCCTAGAGCTCTTGAGAAGGAGAGGGAACCGTGTTGCATCGCTATCAAATCACTTCAGAGAAATCATCAATGAAATTCACAAAGTAAAAGTAGTTCCCAAAAGAAGGTGTCTACATAGGACGACAAACATCACTATGAGATCCAAAGTGTGCTTTGCTATTTTGCAACAGTAAATGTGAGGGATAATATCACATTTGAGAGAAAAATCTATCCATGCATGTGCATGAGCATCTCTACCATCGCAACAATGTTGCTTTATAGTAGGTGTAGCAGGAACTATAGCAGGAACAAGAATTTGAAGATCATCAACTTCAACTCCATCTGTATCATCTTCAATAGTCATATTTGCATGTATAGTAGGAAATTTTTCAATACCTTCCCTAATATTCCACAATCCTTTTGCTACCAATACATGGCACATCATATATGCCCACAATGGGTAATTAGTACCATCCAACCTATCCTCAAAAACCAACATACAAAAGACATCATTGCTTTTAGCCATGACCATTGACTAAATACCTTGATGCAAAAAAATGATTGCATGTCAAAAAGTTCAATAGAACCACCTTGTTGAGATCTCCTTAACCTGTAACAGACTTTGAGTTTCTTGTTTGAAACCAAAACATATATATATATTTGGCACAAAAGGATGAAATTGCTTGCATAGGAACTTTGGTAGTGCCTTTAGAGGCTGAAATGAGCTTATATCAAAAATTGGATGCCACATATCAAAGTTGTTTTGAGCTCCTAATTACCCCCTATATGGTCACCAATTTTCATGCGATTCTGAGACTCTAAGGGGTGTTGACAATGGCCTAGATGAAGCAACAAGCTACTCTGATACCAATTGTTGGAGTTTGTCTACATAAGCACATAAAAAACACAAGGAAGAAGAAGAAGTTTGGAGCATAATACATCACTGAATGAATTGCCAAGTGAATGCACAAAGATAAGTAATCCATTAGGGTTATCTGCATATATAAAAGATAGGGAAAAAAACCTCCTAAAGACGTAAAAAAGTGCCTTGATAGACCTAAGTGTGTTCACACACATGAATACCAAAATATATCAATAGAAATGTTTAGCCATGTAGCTAAAATGGCTATTGTTAGAGCACTTGTTGCATTGGCTGCAATAAAAAGACTAATTTTGCATAATATGGATGTGAATAATGCTTTCTTACATAGTGAGTTGTCAGAAGAATTATACATGGACCAACTAGAAGAGTATTAGGATTCAAGGCATCGTAAATATTTTTGTAGGTTGAAAAAGGCTTTGCATGGGCTTGAACAAGCCCCTCATGTTTGGCATGCAAGGATCGAATATTATTTAACTTTAGATTTTCAGTGTGTGTTGTAGATTAGTCATTATGTGAACCAAAGGTTGATGATGGCATCATAATTGTTGTTATTTATGTTGATGGCTTGATTGTAGGTGGTGATAATGAAGGAATCATCAAATAGGTAAAACAACTTCTTATGCAAAAATTTGACATGAAATAATTTGACATGAAAGACTTTGGTGTGTTCTGGTACTTTTAGGGATTTGACTTTATATATACCAAAATAGGGATATGGCCATCCCAAATGCAATATTCGTTGAGTACGTTGTGAAAGTATGGTATGACTTATAAAGCCAATTTTTTTATCATGATTTCAATTTGGAGGCTCCCCATTCAAGAAAGTAGTTTCCACATCAATTTGGACTAGTTTTTTCTATGATGAAGATAAAAGATAAAGTGAGACAACTTTTCTTCCTTTTTCAATAAGCATATTGCCCTTTGATACGCAAAAAGATTGAGCATAGAAAACCACCTTGTAAGCTAGGCCATCAAGTTGTCCAACTGACATCGAATTGTGTGATAGTTGAGGTACATGGCATACATTATGCATAGTGATCTTTGAACCATTAATGAATCACACAATCACATCTCCAATCTTGAAAACGTCACATTGATAAGAGTCATTAAGTCTCATAGTACCAAGAGACTTTGTTGCATGATTAGAGAACCATTCTCTATGTGGTTTCACATGTAAAAAAGCACCAAAATCTAATAGCCATACATGAGAAGGAGAATTCGCCATAAGAGCCTCCATGGGCACAATATTGTCAAGTGTCAACACATCAACATCATCAAAAATAGTTTTAATTTTTTCTATGTTCATAGTCAAAGAAGATGGTGCAAATAATTCTTTAACATACCCATCAACATTTTGTTCTTTGCCTTTATATTCTTTAATGCATATCAATCTTTCTTCATATGTCATTTCTTATGAAAATAATGGAACTCAAAATTGTTCTTCCTTGATTTACTTATACTCTTATTTTGTTGCCTATTTTTGTCCTCGTTCTTTGTCCTTCCACGTTGCTGATTCTTTCCTTGATAAGAATCGTTAACATTATATGCATCTCCACTCTGAGTGTCAACCATAGACTTTCTACATATCTCCTCACTTAAGAGTGCTCCACATATGTCAGCATAGACTAGTTTACCACAAAGTGCACTATTGCTAATAACTATGCAAAACAGATCCCATGATGATGGCAAGGTATATAACAAAGAGACTGCATTCATTTCATTATCCATCTCCATTTTTTGACCTTGTAACTGAGTAAATATAGCATCAAATGCATGTAGATGAGTAGCAACACTATTTGTCTCCTTCATGCAATGGTCATATAACTTTCACATTAGATACACTTTATTTGATGTTATTTCTTTTTCATATGTGCATTGCATTTATTCTTTCAAAGCTCCTCTGCACTTTGAGAGTCCAATATTGTAAAGGAAATCATCTTTTAGGTGCAATTGAATGGTAGAAATAGCCATTTCATCCAAACCATCCCATTCATCTTCATGCATGTTAACATCCTCCTTTGACATTATGTTTACTAGTTTCCACTAACTCCTCTCAATCAGCACATCTTTAATCCGACTCTTCCATAGAGGAAAGGTTGTGTTATCAAACTTTTAGATCTCAAAATGGTCTTTGCCTACAAGTTATAGATTCTTCGAACATTGGCAGTAGACCGTGATCCACTAGACAAGCTTGAGATCTCTCATGCCATGATGATAGAGAATTGACTAGAATGATAATGGAGCTAGAAGAGGAGAAACACCACACAAGCTAGAAAAGGAGACCGTGTTAGATTCCAGGAAAAATTTCGAATAGTCTCACTAGAAAAATGGATCAATGAACAACAATGAACAACCAAAGAGACTATGTGAGAATGTATGTGATTACGATAATCCATTTCTCAAGGAGTAAAGTCAACCATTGTGTAGTTGAAAATATACGATTTGGAAAAAATTTACTAGAGTCTCCTCTACAAAGTGAGCCTATGAAGAGTGTCTAAACCTCATAAAACAATGCATATTGACATGTTGTTGGGGGGGGGGGGATTCTTAGACAAAAAGGGATTTGAGTGTTTGTAGGAGAAAAGGGAAAGACAAGAAGAAAGATACACACTGGAAGCCTCTGTCGATTGATTATAAGAAGACAAATACGATGGTGATGCACAATACAATCCAAAAATACAACCCAATGCTTCTGTGCAAATCCCACAGAGTGCTCAATCACAAAATACCAAATACCCAAGGGTCTTGTTGCTGCCCGCCTTCTCTGCACCACACCTCCACCTTCTCCAAGCCTGCACTTGTGCACACCTTGCACCAAGCTTCCAATAAGGGGGAGGTTGGACACCTTCTGTCGGCACGCGCACAGCTTCAATGAGACCTTGGGATCCTTGGGGTGAATCACTTAGCACTTCTCTGCACACTTCCTTGGTCACTCTTCATGCACACCTTGCACTTCACTTCTTTGCGTCGCACACTGTGTGTCTCTTGCACTTCTCTCTCTTGCCTTGCTTAGACTATGCTCACTCTTGCTTACACTTGCTTCTCCAAGAATAGTCCTTGCCTTGATTTGAGTGTCAATCCACGTACGCTCCTAACTGCAAGAGTATCTTGGTGCTCACTTTGATGTTCCAAGATTGTCTCTCCAAGTGGCAGCCAAAGAATCCTTGTTTTGTCCTGTAGTGACTTTAGACTAAAACAAAAAATTTTAATTGGAGGGCCATACTTTCACTTCTGTGTATGCTGCAGCTTCACATACCTTCACATTTGTCTTTTAATTCTTCACTTGTGCACCTAATAGAGGGTTCACCTGAACCTTCCAAACACTTTAAAAACACTTTGAACCTTAGGGAATTTAGAGAAATACCTCTGCAACCTGCAACCACTTTCTCCAATTCACCCTTTGTGGACAATTACTTGTGCACTACCTGTGCACCTTGACACTTGCACTTTGAACACTTTGAATTTGACCTTGTTGACTTTGTCCTTGACCATGTTGACTTTGACTAGTTTGACTTTGACCTTTTGACTTTGATTGCGATTGAATTTGATTGCGATTGACTTTGACCAATATGACTTTTATGGGCTCAATAGTTGCCCACCACCTAATGTGCTCTCCGTTTCGAAGAGCTACATCCAAATTTGTGAGCAGAAAGGACACCATGATATTTGTGCTACAAAATTTGCAAAAGGACAGTTTAGCAGCTACCAAGACCACCACCAGCAGGAGAAACAAGTGCCAGAGAGGAACCCACAATTGGAATTGTTGCAGGTAAAAGCAAGAAGGGCAATGGGAGGGTAGAAAGGAGGGGGAAGGGGGCTCTGAGGGGGCTGAGATGGATAGGGCAGGAAGGGGTAAGGATGGGGCTAGGCAGAAGGGTAAAGGGCGGGTGAGGGAGTAGGATGATGGGGTCTAGAGAGTGCCAAAATGATCAAACAATAAGGCTACTGAGGGTGCATATGGGAAATTGTGAAATATAGGGTTAAACAAAGTGAGAAGAGAGCATGTGGACCATGGGGAGAAAGAAAAACATTCGAGAAATGAGCTCAAAATATATGGTTTTTGACCAAAGGTCAGAGAAAAGGTGGGATTTTGGAAAAACAATGGCCATCCGAGGCGCGATGCAGAGCCAAAAGGTTTGAGTCATGATAAATAAAAAAATATAAATATATAAATATATAAAAATATTAAAAAGATTTTTTTTTGTTAACTTGTAGGCACGGTTGAGAGAAAAAAATAAAATAAAAATGTTGAAAAAATAAAACTAAAAAATAAAATAATACATAAATTAAAAAGAAAAAATAAAATGATAAAAATAAATAAAAAATATATAAAAAATAAATTTGGGGAGTGGGAGGGGTGGGGGGGAGGGGTGGGGACGGTGGGGGGTGGCGGGGAGGAGTGGGGATGGTGGGAGGTGGGAGGTGGGGGGAGGGGTGGGGACGGAGGGGGGGGGGGGAGGGGGGGGGACGGTGGGGGGGTGGGGATGGTGGGGGCTGGGGGGTTGGGGGGAGGGGTGGGGACGGTGGGGGATGGGGGGGAGGGTTGGGACGGTGGGGGTGGGGACAGTGGGGGGTGGGGGGGGGGGGGACAGTGGGGGGTGGGGGGAGGGGTGGGGACGCTGGGGGGGAGGGGTGGGGACAGTGGGGGGGGGGGGAAACGGTGGGGGGTGGGGGGGGGAGGGGGGGGGAGGGGGGAGGGGGGGGGGAGGGGGGGGGGGAGGGACGGTGGGGGGGTGGAGGGGGGGTGGAGGGGGGGGGGAGGGGGGCGATGAGGGGTGGGTGGGGGGCGAGCGAGCGGGGGGGGGGGGGGGAGGGGGGAGGAGGCAGGCGGGGGCGGCCGTTTTTTTTTTTTTTTGAGGGGCGGGGGAGGGTGGGCAGGAGGTGGCCAAGAGGTGGCGGTTTTTTTCTTAGGAAAAAAATAAATCTATTGAGTTTTTTTTTTGGTGAAAATATCCAAAAGTTGAGAAAAATCCCTAAAAAATCCAAAAAATTTGCAAAGAAATCCAAAAAAAATCTCAAAAAAATTCCCTACACGTCTATGCCAGTTTGTCACTCAAAAACCACAGATAGCTTCCTTTATTCCTCCAATATGGCAAGAAAATGACGTTTGAAAAGAATGGAAAATGCTAAAAAAAAATCTAAAAATGCTTGAAAAATTCCCAAAAAATTCCAAAATTTTTCAAAAGTTGTACTTATGCCAAGGACTATGAAAGGGTTGCTAAATTTGCTAGAAACTCAAAGAAACTGCATGAAAAAGGTTAAAAACTACTAAAACTTGAGCAAAATGAAATGAGAGGGCTATGTACAACCTGGACCAATTTTGCAAGTTCGAGGTGAACCATAAATCTTTAGTTGGCTTGATGATAGGCCTTGAGTCATGATCTTGATATGTTGACACCGAGAAACTCCTCCATAATCTCCAATTTTACTACACTTCATTGGTTTTGTCTTCTTGTTGGGCACACTGGTCATCTGATAGGGGTACCCTAAATCCTTCAGTAAAATATTGTCTCCTCCATACTGCAACTTTTGTATCTTTGTGTCAGTAACTTTATAGCTTAATGTGCAAAATTTTATTTTCACTATTCCAACTTCTTCATCAAATGGAACCCTCTGTTTCCAAAGACTTGCACGTACTCCTTCCACATCATTGTAAAGCCCTGCACTCACTATCATAAAAATTGACATAACAGATGATATCCATACCAGTATCCATAACAAAATAGCCCTTGATATAGGATTTGAAGTAGCTTCATCACTGCTACACTTAAGGGCTTCTCTTTTCTTTTCTCTTCTATTGGATTTTATTGAGACTGTCTTACTCGAGTGAGTGAACTGAATGATGTCCTCTTTTTCCTCATATGCTTCCTCTCTACTTGAGTTTGGAAAAAATCCATAGTAGGAAGATGGGTCTTCTGCATGGAGCCAAGCCAACATGTTTTCATCTTCATATAAATTTGCTCCTTCAAATAGATCTACTTCTGGGTTGTCCAACAATTCTTCTTCCATACAAAGACCAATTGTCTGCATCATGCTGGTATGTCTTTGATTGTCTCGTCTTTCTTCTAAAATTAGCAGCTTCAACTCTTTTCCCTCTTGCTTTACCCACACTGTGTCCTTGCCCCAGTCATGTAATACATTGGCATGCCTTAACCAAGGTCTCCCAATTAACAGAGGGAAACTTCCTTCTACATGTGGCAGCCTTAAAACAACAAAATCCAAGTTAAAGATGGTACCTTGTATCTTGACTAGGACTCCAGCGACCACTCCCATAGGCTTTACTATGCTTTGATCTGCTAGTGTTACAATGAAGTTGGCAGGTCTTGAAGGGTATAATCCAATCTTTTTCATGGTATATTCAGGCATCAAGTTAATGCCAGAACCACCATCCATAATAAATCCTTGAAACTCATGACCTTTAATAGAGACTATTAGCCGAGGGCTCTTATAATCTATGAGGGGTGCTTCCCCTACACTTTTATCTTTATGCATAACAGCAGCCTTTGCCACTAAGCTTGTTGTGGACATTTCATCAATTATCTACAAGATTTCTGACCTCAACTTCCCATCCATCTTTATTAAATCAAAGATATTGACCTCCTTTTTCATGGACTTTAGTTGTCTGGAAGCTTCTGATTCCTTAAGAGCATGGGCTCCATTTGACTTATCAAACTCCTCATGAGCCCTATTGAATGCGTGTCCAATGGCATCACTGGTACCTATGAAATTTTCTTTTTGCCTTGTATTTGCACATGTGGTGGCTTTGTCTTCAGATCCAACTTTTTCTTTGTTCAATCTATTAATCATTGATCCTTAACATATTTCCACTTGAGCGTTCCCCTTGCTCCTTGTTTTCACTATAAAAGATTCAATTTCTTCTAACTATACCACCCTAGTAGATGGAGATGGCACATTGACTTGATCTACCATTTCTTCTTTGCACACATAAATCATTTGAATGTGGGGTCCAGATGAAGATGCTTGGTTCTTAGGACAACAATTAGTATAGTGGTCTCTAGCCTCTGGGCAGTTCTTGCAAGGAGGGGCATTTTTTGGGAGAGTGCACCTACTTTGATAGTGCCCACATTCTCCACATCTGAAGCAAATAATTGGCCTCCTTGGCCCATTTCCAAAGTTATCCCTAGGTCTAGGGTTGTAATTGTTACCTTGATTGGGTGTAGCCGCCATCACATTTGCTGGTGGTAGTGGTCCTCCTTATGTCCAATATGTTGTTGCAGGCATTCCTCTTGATTGGCATTCGTGGGCCTCATGACCAAATTTCGTGCATAGTTGGAAAGTCACACTTAACAGAGGACATTCACTTACTATATGACCTTGCTTGCTGCACATGGTACACCAAAGTCCACTCTTGATGCCACCCCCTTTGAGTTCCTGCAACTCCTATCGCAACTGAGCCAATTCCTCAGCTTGGGCTTCCTCCCCTTTTTGGAGCTTTAATGCCTCAATCTCCCTCCTCAACTGAGTAACAGCATTCTCTTCCTCTTTGTGGGGCTTATTCCTTTTTAAGCCCTCTAGCTCTTTCCTTAGCTGGATTACTAGATCCTCCATTTCTATAGAATAGGGTAGTAGTTGAGAAGAAATTGCTCCATATTGTTGCCTTATCTGCTCTAGTCGTGTAGCTGTGTTGATGAACTCCTCTATGGAAGCTGTGGGCAACACTAATTCCTTGATTTTACATTGGGTGGTCATTGGAAGTGGCTTAGCTAACCATTTCTTGACAAAAAAATCATGTGGAGGATCTGGCAACTTAGCCATTAGTGCCTTAGCCCTAGTTACAAACTCTTGAAATTTCTCACTTGGACCCAATCTCAAGTTTTCTAATTCCTCTATGATGATCTCTGCAGTATTTCCATGCTGGAATTGATTTTTGAATGCATCTTTCATTAAGTCCCAAGTTGTAAAATGGTTCTTAGCAAATTGGCTGAACCATTTATCTGCTAATCCTTCTAATGTTGCAGGGAAGAGTATCAAAAAGGCATCCTCTCTTCCCATTAAGCCTCTAGTTTTGCATAGTGCCAAAAACCTTCTAATATGCTCATCCGGATCTTCCTGAGCTAGGCCTTTGAAAGAAGGAAAATTTATATTTAATCTTGATCGTAAGGTTTCCAAGTCTACCAGTCCTACCATGCTCCTTACTGATGAGGTTGAAGATAGTGGACTAGAGGATCTTCTAACAGGCTTCCTTCTTGTTTGCTTGCAGGTGACCCTCAATGTTTGGGACCGGGTTGCGGTCATGGGCTGTTCATAGTCCTTTTAGTATGAGATAATTGATAAGAATATTTACCTCTTAGTCCACTGAAGTAGTACTGTCAGCACTTGAAATCTTCCACCCTTTGTACTTGGTTTCTCCTATGCTCAAATCTCCTTGGTGTCCGACCAGGCGTGCCAAATTTTGTTGGGTGGGATTCTTGGACAAGAAGGGATTTGAATGTTTGTAGGAGAAAAGATTCACATTGGAAGCCTTTGTCGATTGATTATAAGAACACAAATCAATGGTGATGCACAATACAATCCAACAATACAACCCAATGATTCTGTGCAAATCCCATAGAGTGCTCAATCACAAAATACCAAATACCCAAGGATCTTGTTGCTGCCGACCTTCTCTGCACCAGACCTCCAACTTCTCCAAGCCTGCACTTGTGCACACCTTGCACCAAGCTTCCAATAAGGGGGAGGTTGGACACCTTCTGTTGGCAGCTTGCATTTGTGATTGTAGCTTGGAATGAGTGCTTGGAAGTGTTGTCTACCCTATTCATTGCTTTTCTGAAGTGTGTAATGTGTGTGTGAGGAGGTGTGTGGTGAAAGTAGGTGAGTTGCGTAGCTCTATTTCACCCATATCTTGAAGTAGATTTGTCAAAATCGAACAAGAATAGTACCATTGGGTGTTCTCATCAAGACCTTCGAAATTTGGAACCCATTGTTGACCATATTTAGAGTTCAAAGCTAAGAGAAAAGTCTGTTTTTGTGCTTACTATTGTTTCATGTATCACGACATCATTTCCACTTATGAGAGTGATGAATGTGCATGACAATACTTATTTGCATTCCATAATAGCTATCTCACTTCATGGACTATTGTGTAAGTGCATGTCTTCATACACTCGGTTAGGTTCAAGATACTTCTAGGATTGATAATTTAAACGTGTAATCCCCACTATATGCACTTGTTGGTGATAGAGGAATAGTCTCTTTCGTCACAAGTCGCTAAGTTCGTGCTTAGGTACACACATTTTTTGGCGTTGTTGCCGGGGAAGTATGATTCCAACCGAGGTACGCGCATGATGGTAAGAATTCTTAATAGAAGATACGAGTTGTAAAGAGGTGAATACTCTGCTTTGGTAAGTCAAATATTTTTGCACTTATTACTTCGCACTTGGAAAGTGTGTGTAGTAAGTTAGTAGACTTAGGAAAGAGAGTGAGTAGGAGTAGAGAGTAGGAAGTGGAGAGGAGGAATAGTGTAGATAGGTAGATCTCCCAAAATCACAAAAAAATTCCTTTATTTCTGTACCATTTAGCCTTGGGTGAGCCTATGGTATAAAAGCCAAAAAAAATCATTTGCAAAAATACTTGTCTATGCAGGTATCGTAGAAAGCAGTTGATGAGTATCCTAGCCAAGAGATCATGTGCATTTGCTATCTTAGAGAGAAGGTAACCAAGGAGAAAATCAAGAGAGAGCATCATTGAGGTGAGAATACCTAAAATCTACTATTAAAATCAAATTAAAACCTTTGAAAACGTGACCACAGGTGCGATCGGCATTGTGGGGCAGATATCGCAGGATAGCGTGAGATTTTATTTTCCATAAACACAAAGAGGAGAGCACAAGCATCACATAAGCACAAAAAGCTTCAAAAAAGTCTTTAATTTGAGTGAGTTAAGCCCAAGTATCATGACCGATTGAGTTCAAGTGTCATGATATTTGAATTCCTGTGTATCCTGATACCTTGCAGGTATCATGTATCGTTGATACCTTCTACTCTGTGTGTATCACGATACCTTAGTATCATGTATCGTCAGGTTGAGTATCGTGATACTAAAGCATCGTGTATTGCGACACTTCATGTATCGTGTATCATCAATCACAGAGTGTATCGCGAGATTCTAGTATCGTGTATCACGAGATTCCGATATTGTGTATCATGAGATCCCAAATATCGTATATCGCAATTATCACGTATCACAATTTCTTGAAGTATTGTGTACAACGATTGTTGTGTATCATGATTTTGAAGTATCATGTATCGTGATACTGGAGTATCGTGTATCCTGATCATCCATGTATTGTGATACATTAGTATCGTATGCTCCCTAAGTATCGTGTATCGTGAATTCCCCGTGTATCATGTATCAAGGTAGCCGAAGTATCGTGTATCGTCTATGAGCCAGTGTATCATGTATCGTCCAAATCCTGTATCGTGACCCGAGAGATATCGTGTACCATCAGAGGTCGAATATCGTGTATCGTGGACATCCCAGGGAAGGAGAACTTAAACTAGGCTAAGCCATTTCCTAGAATAAACATAAGCCTTAGAGACCTACAAAATTGACTGAGGTAATTAGTGGATGAACCTTCACTCAGGACGTGTACTAGGAAGCCGACGTAGTGTCATATCTTCAATCGGGAGTATAACCTTACCTAGTGCCAATTCTCAATATTCTGATGCCTCTAGTGAATCAAACGAAGAAGCAAGGATGGCTTTGGAAGTTATGCATAGTTCAGTGTTGTTGACAGGATTTATGTCTGTCATTGAAGGAGAATGTATAACCTCTCTGGAGTATGCAAACACCAACCAAAATGACCTACCAATTTACATAGATGGACTAAACAGAACCGTAGCATGAATGAAGAAAGCAAATGAATCAGAGATAGTTCCTCGACCTACAGTGAAATATGATTGAGGGTTCTATATGGACAAAAGAGGAATGATTTATGCAGTGATCGATTGTCCGGAGACTATAAGTGAACCATGGGAAAGTGGGAATGTGGACCACATTAGTGGGGAAGGAATAGAAGGACGGGTTTCTACACCCCGAGGCAAGTCTAAAGTAACCAGAGTTTCAAGAGGTGACAAAATTCCTTAGGATGACGCATTGACTGATGTGTATATGGTAGTCGGGATGGAGAAATTACTACAAATCCCTTCATCTTTGTGGGGAGAAAGTAGTAACCCAGTCACCGTCTATGAGCTATAAGACCCTGAGGATCTTTCTAGAATCACCTATCTTGACATGAATATGTATAATTACTAGCCCACCTTAGATCTCAAGAGAGCCCAATTGAGGTATAAAGGTATTCTAGTGTTTCCTACTAGAGATGTAGGAACTACTTCCTCCAATCCCCAAGGAACATACCAAAGTTATGCTCATCAGAACTTGGAACAAGACCAACAACAAAACATTCCTGCAAGGACCAATGTTCGATTCCCCACACCAGGAGCAAACCCTAATTATCAACCCCCAACCAATGGAGAGCCTAGGAATAGAAATCCAGTGCTTGAAAGATCACCCTTAGGTAGGGGAATTGGAGTTCAAGTAAGACATCCAACAGTTCTTGTTATGCCTGGACCATCAGAACCAAGAAGAAGATTATGACTGATTCAAGTGGCCAAGTGTATGAGAAGCCACTATGATGGGTCCACCGAACCATATAATCACATAACTAAATTCAAGCAAGTGATTCGTGCCGAACAAGTGGAATATTTTATGATCCAATATGAGTCATTTGGGTTGACCCTTACCGACACCACTTTGGCCTGGTTCCAACCTCTTGAACCCAATGAATTCATAAATATGGAACAAGTATTTCAGGAAATGATTGAAGAATTCACTAAGACGGGCTTTAAGAATAACTCTTCATCATTGATCCATAGTTTCAAACAGTCCCCTATAGAGTCAGTACAATTGGTGGCTCGGAGATTTAAGCAATATGTGGATAGATGCCCCATGGAAGAGAGGCCCACCCAATAGAAAATGATTTCATTATTCTTAGAAGGTCTAGTCAATGGATCCCTGAGAGCACTAGTCTACGTAAAAAGATTCCAAACATTAAGTGAATGCTTGAAGGAATGCATAGATTTGGAAGATAATTTATCTGAAGACTTGAAGGTTCCCCAAACCAAGAGTAAGAGCGAAGATAGTTCCAACAGCATCGCTAGCACAAGCAGTAATGTAGAAGAGCTTGCTGACCTAGTGGCCAAAAATTTAGGAGTGTAAGGACAAAAGAATTACCCCAACCCCACTATAAATGCGGATGTTAAGAAGGTTTGTACACTATGGAGGGGATCATCCCTCTCATGTGTGCAATAGGGGAATTGTTCCATCGAATCCCTACATATATGATTGTCCACTAGTATAGAATCAAGCCCAGTATTTCAGTATTGAACAAAAATATACCAACAAAAAACCCTAACAAGATGAACCACACCATCCAAGAGAACGTAGTAGAAGTGGTAGAGCCCTTAGGAAGTGACAAAGAATATATAATGCCCTTGAAGGCAATTACATGAGCAAGAGCCAAAGAAGGACTAGAAAAGTTAGACTCTACTAGACATGAGACCAACAAACTAGAAACTCCAATACCTCATGTTGTCAGGATCTTGCTCACGCGCATACAGAGATTACGGACACAGAAAACACACAGAGAATAGACGCAACAAGAGACGAGACACAACGCAGTATTGGGTGCAATCTCCCCCCATGCACTCTGTTTCGACAATCCACAGAGTGCATGTATTTATAGGACTTTTGATTACGTCGAAAATAGTGGTTACATGAGGGCGGCTTCGAAAAGCAGGCGTGAAACTAAAAGTTGGTAACTTTTACAGAAAGCCATTACTTTGAATAATAGAAACTGCGGTCTACAACAACCCTTATTCTCACCATTACTTTTCTAACAATAGAACCTTCTACGCAGGTTTATTTACAAGCTAAATAATAATTATTCGGATTATTGATGTCCGCCCTTTCACGCCTTGCACGCTCCTCACGAACCTTCAGCTGCTATATCAGAAACATCAAAAACATATTAATACATTAATAATTTAACATTTTAACAATGCCTTGTTCAATAATATACAACATGCCTCTCAGTTGACAAGCAACTGACCTCAATTGATAAAATAATTCAACACTCTAACAATTATAATGCAGTGTTCAACATATTCCATATTACTGTTACAATTCAACAATGCATTGGGCAACATATTTCAATCCAACAATGCATTGGCTATTCCATATTTCAATCCAACAATGCATTGGCTATTCCATATTTCAATCCAACAATGCATTGGCTATTCCATATTTCAATCCAACAATGCATTGGCTATCCATATTTCAATCCAACAATGCATTGGCTATTCCATATTTCAATCCAACAATGCATTGGCTATTCCATATTTAAATCCAACAATGCATTGATCAACATTTTCCATAAGGTATAACATGCCCCTTAGTTGAACAAGCAACTGACCTCAGGTGATAAAAGAATAAAATAGACATGGATGGCCAAATCACATGTCGCATCACTGAATAAAAAATAGGCATGTGCCATGTAAAAGTACATGCATGGAAATGTTCATGGAGCTGTTTAAGTTATTAAGAGTATCTGTAAGATGCGGACATAGTCTTTCGAATGAATTTGGGCAAACAAAGCTTGAATATGCTCCTATAAACTAAATTCAATATGTAAGTGCATCACAATTATCAAACATGTAAAGTAAACTTTAAAGGTAGAAATGAATCCTTAAACTCTTCTTGAAAAGCCTTCCAGGTGCGTGGACAATCTGCAGTATGACAAAGATCATTCCACCATTGCTGCGCTCTTCCTACCAAATAATTAGTGGCGAACTCGATTTTCTGATTTTCTGAATATAACTCGTCGGAAAAGAAATCGTTGAATAGGGATAGCCATGATAAGACCAAGCGGCCATCTATTCGTCCGTCGAATTGAAGCATAGCATAACGTCCTTGTATGGCTTGTTGAAGTGCTTGAAGTTCTTGGTTCATAATCTCTAACTCTTGCTTGAATGAAACTCCAGGTAAAGGTGAATTATTGTGATCCTCCATGGTGCTCTTGGACCATTGCTCTCAACCTTGGTGTATTGAACCTTCTTGTTTGCAACCTTGGTGTCTCGATCCCGTGTCCTCAACCTTGCTTGGTATCTTGAACACCCAATCAAGTGCCACCCAAGGATTTTGAATGAATTCATACTTCCAAGCTAGCTCATTGGAAAGTTCGTTCCGAGAGCTTTCCAACGGTATATTACACGCCTCAATCCGACCTACGGATTGAAAGTTACACTTAATTCTTTGTTGAGTCCATCCTTGAAATCGCCACGAGCGCCTTGCACAAGTACCAAAGAAAGAGAACTTGAATAACAACTCCAAGAGATGGTGGAGTGGTTAAAGTACTTCCCTTCAAAGTAGGAGGTTGTGGGTTCAAATCCTCCTACCTTAGGGACTCTAAACCTCTCTATTACCACTCAAAAATTAAAATTGTCTCGCGCGTAGCCAACGACTGCCAACGGTCGCCAAGGGAGCCTTGGGTGCCAATGTATTGCCTAAGTTCTTTGCCTTAGTCGACGCCTTGGTCGACGCCTTGGAGTAAGCCGAAGGAGAAGACGTAGGTGAAGACGTGGAGTAAGCCGAAGGAGAAGACGTAGGAGAAGACGTAGGTGAAGACGTAGGTGAAGACGTAGGTGAAGACGTGGAGTAAGCCGAAGGAGAAGACGTAGGTGAAGACGTAGGAAGCCGAAGGAGAAGACGTGGAGTAAGCCGAAGGAGAAGACGTAGGAGAAGACGTAGGTGAAGACGTAGGTGAAGACGTAGGTTCTGGTTTTGGAACAGGGACAGGGACAGAAACCGAAACCGAAACAGAAACAGAAACCGGAACCGGAACCGGAGATGGAGATGGAGATGGAGATGGAGATGGAATCGGAATTCAGAATCGCGAACAGAGTACAGAACCCTCTATATTAACGCGTGCAGAGCTCTGATACCACTGTTGTCAGGATCTTGCTCACGCGCATACAGAGATTACGGACACAGAAAACACACAGAGAATAGACGCAACAAGAGACGAGACACAACGCAGTATTGGGTGCAATCTCCCCCCATGCACTCTGTTTCGACAGTCCAAAGCCGAAGGAGAAGACGTAGGTAAAGACGTAGGTGAAGACGTAGGTGAAGATGTAGGTGAAGACGTAGGTTCTGGTTCTGGAACAGGGACAGGGACAGAAACCGAAACCGAAACAGAAACAGAAACCGGAACCGGAACCGGAGATGGAGATGGAGATGGAGATGGAGATGGAGATGGAGATGGAATCGGAATTCAGAATCGCGAACAGAGAACAGAACCCTCTGTATTAACGCGTGCAGAGCTCTGATACCACTGTTTTCAAGATCTTGCTCACGCGCATACAGAGATTACGGACACAGAAAACACACAGAGAATAGACGCAACAAGAGACGAGACACAATGCAGTATTGGGTGCAATCTCCCCCCATGCACTCTGTTTCGACAGTCCACAGAGTGCATGTATTTATAGGACTTTTGATTACGTCGAAAATAGTGGTTACATGAGGGCGGCTTCGAAAAGCAGGCGTGAAACTAAAAGTTGGTAACTTTTACAGAAAGCCATTACTTTGAATAATAGAAACTGCGGTCTACAACGACCCTTATTCTCACCATTACTTTTCTAACAATAGAACCTTCTACGCAGGTTTATTTACAAGCTAAATAATAATTATTCGGATTATTGATGTCCGCCCTTTCACGCCTTGCACGCTCCTCACGAGCCTTCAGCTGCTATATCAGAAACATCAAAAACATATTAATACATTAATAATTTAACATTTTAACAATGCCTTGTTCAATAATATACAACACCTCAAGTACTGCGAGATACAGAAGAATCCAAAGAAAATTCAAAGGTAAAATGGACTCAAATATGGAAAGCTCGATGAGAGAAGCTAAGAAGCAAGTGGACTCAACAAAGAGAGGAAAAGAAGATCAAAGAAGAGTCAAATCACACTGCAACTCCCAAACCTAGAAAGGATTTTGGTACTATGGAGAAGGAGCAATGTAAACAACAAGCAAGGTCAGTGCTAGCCGATCCCATGCCCGAAGACCTAGCTAGCTCAAAATACCCGAGAGAAACCTATACAAGACCTTCCGAAAACAAGAGTACCTAATCGAGAATTTCAAGATGGATTAGGAGCTCATGACCCTCCAAAAAGCAGAAGGATTGTAGAGAAAGCTGAAAGCGTAGCCACTAAAAATCATGTAAGAAGTTCAATAATCCCCAAAGTAGAAGCTAATTGACGGGAGGATTTATGGGCTAAAGTCCAAGAAGAGACATGGAGAAAAACCAAGGACATTAAACCACCTTTCAAAGAGTTGGATGCAGACGAGAACCCAAGAATGATGAATCAAGAATTTAATTGTGAGGAAGGGGCGGAGATAATGGAAAGCATGAATACACTATCGAACTACATGGGAGAATATGAGCGGAATTCTGAACTTTATCATGCCCCAAGAGTAAGAATGAAAGGGAAAGGACTTTCTAGCAAGACATTAGACATAGCACGAAAGTTGCAGGAGACTAAAGTGCAATGTTCAATTATCCTAGAAGAATTAGTAAAAATCAAACCACAAGTATGGAGTAGATTAGCTAAGCAACTCATGCATAACAAAGTAAAAATAGTTAACAAGGAGGCCAATGAACATACACATACAATTCAAATCCCTATAGATAAAGTGGGAGATTTCAGTGAAGGTGATGAAGGTAATACATGTCTACCCATCATCTTTCGTGGTTACACCACAAAGGCAATCCTAGACACGGGAGCAGGAGTAGGAATAGCTACTAAAGAAATATGGGAGAAGTGGGGAAAACCAGCATTATGACCCATAAGAATGAAATTACGATTACCTGATGGTCGCACTGAAAAACCCCTTGGATTGCTAGAGAATGTAGTGCTTACAACATGTGGAGTAGATTTTGAACACACATTAGCCATTTGTCAATTTGAGAGTTAGTAATTATGAGATGATCTTGGGAAGACCATTTATGAGACAACTAAGGGTAGTGCAAGACTAGGGTAGAGATCCTGTATATCTGCAACATAGGGGCACACTGTTGGAACTCAAGGTCAAGCACAAGCATGGAAGCACATCAAAAAGGTGGACACACACAAGAAGAAGGAGCAAGTAGGGAGCTCCATGAAGTACATGTCAACTTTTCAGAAGAATCCCCTACAAAAATAGTGATTTCCATCACTAAAACCTTTGTAAATACCATTTTCTATTTTTGTAGCTCCATTTTGTGCAAGCCAAGGAGTCCTCGAGCTTGAGGAGCATTAGAAGTATCATCCTACCAATTTTCATAATTTTTAGACTTTGTTTGAGCCTTCAAATAAGCCCTAGAACCTAATTTTTAACTAGGCCAAACACTAGGTTTGGACAGGGCCAAAACTAGTCCAAAAACTATAAAAAGAGCTAGAGAGCTCATTTTTGGGGTTAGCTTCTTGTAGATTTCAGTTTTGTAATAGATTTCTCTTGTAATCAAAACCCTTCCATTGTTCCTCTCTTTGATCTTACCTTGTGCGCGTGTGTGTATGTGTGTGCATGCTTGTGTGCTTTCACTCACGCACTTGTGCCTTCACTTGCTCGTGGTCTTCATACCGGTCCTCACGTCTCCGCGGATTGACAAGTAAAGGAGGTGGTGCTTACGCTTGAGCTACACCAAATTTTGGCGCCGTTGCCGAGGAGAGAGCTTCGAGGACGAGCGTTGTGATGGTAAGATCGTAGATTTGCGACGTTGGAAGGTAAAAAAACTGTCATTTCAGTTCATTTTCTGTTTTTTCCTCTTCATCTTCATCATCATCATCATCTCCACCTTCTTCCATCTTCTTCTTCATAGAGATTTCTTGTTTTTCAGTGCATTTTCACCATTTTCATACCATTTTTCATGCATTATTGTGTGGGAAGGAGTTAGGAGGTGCAAGGGAGAGTAAGCGCTGTGTTTTTTTCATGATTTTTTGCTCATACGGAGCTCGCCATTGTCGGCGCTCAAAAATTTGAATTTCCCGCCAAAAAATGCGATTCTGTGATGAAAATCGCGATTCTGTGCAAATTCAAAATTTTTTGAAAAATCACGATTTTCAGTTTTCCCGCCTAAAAGTTGGTTGAAAGAATCACGATTCTGTGGTCATTCTCAGAATTGCGATTCTGTGATTGTGCTCAAAATCGCGATTCTCACAAATCACGATTTTCAGTCAAAAAAAAAAAAACACGATTCCCTACTCAAAGTCGTGATTCTCAAAAAATCACGATTTTCAGTAAAAAACACGAATTTGTGAAAATAGGCGATTCTGTGTAAACACGATTTTTCTGCTCAAAATCACGATTTTCCAAAAACACGATTTTGTGCTCAACATCACGATTTTTTGACTTCACAGCATCGCGATTCTCTGAAAGTTCACAAAATCGCGATTTTCTCCAAAGTCCTGTTTGCCTGTTTTGGAGCCTGATTTGACATAACTTTTTCATCCAAAGTCCATTTTTTGAGATCTATAGCTCGTTGGAAAGCTCATTTCGAATCCTACATGACCTCAACTATTTTTAATAAGAATAATGCGTTGATTTTCAGATAGGATAATTTGAAGTTAGGCATCAAGTGGGACTAGGAAACCAAGGGGGCTCCCAAGGATTTTTTAGCAATACCAAGGGGGAGAAAATTGTGTCATGGGAAAGAAAAAAGCAAAAGATAGAAGAAAAGGGGCTAAGATTGAAAAAAAGGAGGGAGATAAACATGAAATACATGAGATAATATCGCATAAAGATGAAACATCTAGAGAAAAATTGCAAGGAGTCAAGGAAACGGGGGAAATGTCTAAGGGGGTTGGATCCTTATTTGCAACAAGAGAATATGATAATACTTTTGTGGATATCAGAATAGGATATGACCATAGAAGGTTGGGTGTTTATATCAATCCTAATTGTGAGTGGAATTTAATTCATATTGACTTAGTGACCATTATCTTTGAGAACATTCAACCAACAACTCATCCTTCTATCCTCATGGATGGGGAACATTATGAATGCATGGGTAAAGTTGTGTTGCCTGTTATGGTGGATGATATGCAATTTTTGGAAACATTCTTTGTCATGGATTTATAGATGAAGACTTGATCATTGGCACCCAAAGGTTCATTACACAAAATCATCAAGAATTTGAGGAGACTTCTCCACCTATTACCCGTGCTTCTACATATTTGTCAATGGAAAATCCTAATGACTATCCACCTTATGATAATTGGGGGCAAAATCATCTTTCCAAAGAGTGTGCTTTTCATGAAAAAAATTTTCTTTCTACTCATGTTTTTGAATCTAATCCTTCTTTGAGTAAATCACAGGAAACCTTAGAGAATGGAGAAACGGAGGACTCCAAGTGTTCGGGGGATGTGGAAGGACCCTCTCTTCCTGTAAATTTGGATTCCCCTCATGAAACCATAAGCAGGGATGATCTACACTCATATGATCAAGAAGGAGACGATCAACCAATGCTTTGTATCACTGATCTGGAAAATGATGTCGACTCTAGGGTGAATCATGACAATCCATCACCCATTTGTACACCTAGGGATTCTATGTGTAATAAGGATAAATGTCTCGATGAATCTCTAGATCAATCTCAAACCACACAACCCATTGATCCCTTGCATAAGCCTGAGGTATGTATAGAAGATCAACCCTTGTTGCATTTCCCATGTAAAGATGAGTTTTCTCAAAAAACTCACATCGAAGGCCCAAAAGACCCTTACATCAAGAAACACAAATCACATTTTTTGGGTAATGTCAAGCAAATTTGGGTAGCCAAGAAATTACTTAGAGCTCAACCGAATCACACTATGATATGGGTACCAAAGAAAGCCCTTGCACAAAATCAGCCCCCTCACACTAGACTTCAAAATCTATGGTCTAGGCCTACTATGACTTATCCTCAAGAAAGACCACTTCCAATCCAAGGATCCCAAGCAATCAAGCCTAACCTCAAAAAAAATCCAGGGGGGGACTTCAAGGCAACAACCTGCACAACAAAGACACCAAGGCGAGGTAAAGGACTGAATCAAGCACAAAGCTCCAACAAAGATCAAAGAACCTCTTCTGCAAGGATATGGGTTTGGAAGACGAAAGTACTGGTAGCATCCACCAAAGTAAAGAGCCAACCACGATGGATCAAACGCTCACGAAATCATTCAAACATGAAGCGGCCAAAGGTGATCACTACCCAGTCACAGACCATTCTCAAATGGATCCCTATAAGGAGGAATGATCAGTTGTCATCTCGACATGCAATGGATACCTCCAACCAAGATGGCATCAACATCTGCAAGTGACATCAAGCCTTGACGAGCGACAACCATGTGCTCCGTGCACAACCCTGTCTTCTGCACCATTGAGGTCATGCATTTCCAAAGTATGCATTAATGTAGGGCCACATTACACGGCCGTGCATAGACACACTTGAGAATCCCAAGCACAAGAGCACATTGACATATGTCAAATATTTCTATTGATACTAACTTTTGTGTTCTTGTTTTGTGCTATTTTTTCCAAAAAAAAAAGAGAGAGAGAGAGAGAGAGCTTGTTCCTAGATTTGGCTTATGGAACATGAATGAGTCATGCTTAGGTGGACCATCAACCAGGGCATTCATCGACAATGATAAACCAACCAATGGTCCATCATGATGAAAGGTGTACAACACAAAGAGATCCGCATCGACTCACCTTTCCTTATGGTAAGAATCTTCTACTTGGGCCACATTATAACCATGATAAAGTAGGAAACCTCTTCATCAGCATACCCTTGAGCACTTAGCTCAAGACCCCAAATTTTTGCACCATACTTCTTCCCATGCATTTTCCAAGTAAGCATGCATAGGGCTACATTACAAGGCCGTGCACAAGGCACATAATTTTTTCAACCATGCACTAACACACTTACCCATCATTCACTATGGGTTATGAGTACTTGGCATGACTACTCTGAACATCATCTTTAGAAGAGCTAGAGGACATCCTGGGGGCAACATCAATACCTAGGAAGCAATTCAAAGCTAGCTGTGGCTCCAACTCAATCTTGATAACCTCTTTTGAGCAACTCACAATCTTTGAAAGCTCACAACAACGCATTCATGCGGAATCCACGAAAGAAGCACATACCAAGGGACTACGACTTGCAAAGGCTTACAGTGACAAATGAAGAACCGGACAACCAATGCAGCCAAATTTGGAAGATAGACGGCTCTTGTTCATACAGAATGGATACTACCTCTCAAAGCACTACATGGAACAACCACTACAACAAGGGTCTGTCAGGGACGACAGACTCGAGAGGGGGGAGAGTGTTGGAACTCAAGGTCAAGCACAAGCATTGAAGCACATCAGAAAGGTGGACACACACAAGAAGAAGGAGCAAGTAGGGAGCTCCATGAAGTACATGTCAACTTTTCAGAAGAATCCCCTACGAAAATAGTGATTTCCATCACTAAAACCTTTGTAAATACCATTTTCTATTTTTGTAGCTCCATTTTGTGCAAGCCAAGGAGTCCTCGAGCTTAAGGAGCATTAGAAGTATCATCCTACCAATTTTCATAATTTTTAGACTTTGTTTGAGCCTTCAAATAAGCCCTAGAACCTAATTTTTAACTAGGCAAGACACTAGGTCTAGACAGGGCCAAAACTAGTCCAAAAACTATAAAAAGAGCTAGAGAGCTCATTTTTGGGGTTAGCTTCTTGTAGATTTCAGTTTTGTAATAGATTTCTCTTGTAATCAAAACCCTTCCATTGTTCCTCTCTTTGATCTTACCTTGTGCGTGTGTGTGTGTATGTGTGTGCATGCTTGTGTGCTTTCACTCACGCACTTGTGCCTTCACTTGCTCGTGGTCTTCATACCGGTCCTCACGTCTCCGCAGATTGACAAGTAAAGGAGGTGGTGCTTACGCTTGAACTACACACACCTACAAGAATAAACCTCCATACATATGCATATCAAGATGTCCCACCTATACATAACGAAGAGGATGACCTATCAATCCATGGTGCGGGCTTTGAAGACCAATCGTGGATGCATGAGGACACCCAACGATGGATGTGTAAGGTAGCTAAGAGGGAGGAAGAGAGAAGACTAACATGGCAACGAGGCTCTGGAATCTCTAGGCCAGTATAAGATCCAGCATATATGCCATAGGTATTCCCGGATGAAGAATTCGAACCCCATGGATGGATGGAAATATTGGCCATGCTAGCTATGTGTTTCAATGAAGAAGTTGTGACACTAAATGAGTGCATAGACTTACGATGTATAGACTTACAATGTATACAACCATGTATAGACTTACGATGTAAGTCTATACATGGTTGTGCTACAAGAGAGAGAGGAAGGAGAGTGGATAGAAAAGGAGTGTACAAAAGATTATGAAAGCATAGAAATGGAACCTCAAACTTGAGAAGAAGGACTTCAGTTAGAAAAAGAACACAAAGAAATGGAGATGGGAAACAACTCTTTCCAAGAACAAAAAGATATTCCAGAAGATATCTATTTAGAAGGGATCAACAGAGAAGAGAATATACCATGGTGTTGGCAGTAGTCAGAGGCATAGAAGATACGGAAGCATGTAAAGACAGAGCAGGGAGCCAGTCAAATCATGTTTTCAAAGAATTATGTTTGATAAATACTTTTCAAAACCTCTAACAGTGATTTTCATCACTTTTGTAACATACGTAACATAGAAAACCCCTTTTCTTAATTGATAGCTCCATTTTGTGCAAGTCGACGAGTCCTCGAGCTTGAGGAGCTTAGGTAGAATGAGCGTACCAATTTTGGTTATTTTTAGACACCGTTTACCCTCTCAAAGAGCGCATAGGACCTATTTTTTAACTATGCCGGTCACTAAATGTGAAACCGGTCAAAACTAGTCTAGAATCTATAAAAGGAGCTACAGAGCTCATTTTTGAGGTTGGTTAGTGTGAGCTTAGAGCTACTTTGAGCTTGTAATTGAGATCTTGAGCAATATAGTTGATTTCTCACCTTCCATTGTGTCTTGCTTGTCTCTTTGTAGTGTGTGTATGTGTGTGTGCATTTCTATGCTTCTCACCTTCACTCTCCCTTCATCTCACATTCACAATCTTCATATCACTCCTATGTCTTTCGCGGATTGACATTAAGGAGGTGGAGCTTCTTAACGTGGTTCTCACCATTGTGCTAGAGCAACACCAAATTTGGCGCCGTTGTCGGGGAGCGAGTCTAGGACGAATGTGTGATGGTAAGAGTATAGCAAGAAGTGGCATTGGAAGGTAAAAATTTTAGTTTTTGTTGTTGTTTTTACTTAGTTTTTTGTGTTTTTTACCTCCCCCACACTCCATCTTCATCACCGCATCATCATCTCCAACTCCAAAAAAATCAAAAAAATCACCACATCCACCCATTCTCCTCATTTCCCCTCATTTGTGCATGTGCGAGAGAGAGAGAGAGCTTTTGTGCTTGTGTGTACTTGTGTGTTTTTGAGTTTTCTTGCAGGTACAGAGCTCCACTGCATCAGGAAAGCTGCAGAAAGGTAAGAAATGTACTCTCTGTCAGAAATTTCCGATTGTGTCAGACCATCGCGATGGTCTGCAAAGTTTGGAATTTGAGGTAGGCGACCACACCAGCGTGTAGAGCACACTTGCGCACATAGGAATCCACAAACGCATCTTGAAAACTTGCATTCTGGTGGACCATCACGATTGGCTCAGACCATCGCGATTGTGTCACACCATCGCGATTGGCTCACGCCATCGCGACGGCTCGGCCGGACCATCGAGACGGTCTCACGCCATCGCGACGGTTCACTTGAACCATCGCGACGGTCCTTGACCATCGCGACGATCCTGTCGACCCCACGCCATCGCGATTGGCCCATGCCATCACGCCGACGTTGCCACGTGGCAAGCTAGACCATCGCGACGATACCCTCAGACCATCGTGACACCTCGAATATTGAACCATCGCGATTGGCTCACGCCATCACGCCCGGACCATCACGATTGGCTCACGCCATCGCATCTGTGACCATCGTGACGGTTCACTTTGGACCATCGCGACCGTTCACATTGACCGTTGACTGACGCCATCGCGATTGTTCGCCGATCGAGCCATCACGATTGTTCGCCGATCGAGCCATCGCGATTGTTCACTTTCATGCCATCGCGACAATTCGCACTTTCGGACCATCGCGATTGTGCCACGCCATCGTGACGGTTCACTTGGACCATCGCGACGGTCCCAGACCATCGCGATTATCTCAGACCATCACGATTGCTCACCCCAAATGCAAATTTTAGGGTTTGATTTTTTGGCCAATTTTGGGGCTAATTTTTGAAAATCTTTGGATCATTGCACTCATAGGAGACCCCTTAGCTTATAGGGAAGGAAAAACTTGTTTGTCAGTTTTTACCCCCGAGAGCCTGAACGCTCATATCTTTTTCATCCGAAGTCCGTTTTTTGAGCTTTATAGCTTGTTAGAAAGCTCTTTACGAGTACTACGCGACCTCAACTATTTTTTTCAAAGAGAATACGTTGATTTTTTGAGAGGATATTGTTTAGGTTGACCTAGTGTGGGACTAGAAAGCCAGGGGGAAATCATTGAAATTTTGGGCAACAAGGAAAGGATCTGTAAAGGTGTATATACTCAAGTGATTGATCGTCCATTTGAGAATTGGTCTAACATTGAATTTTTCCAGGTCTAGCAAGGGCAATCAAGGGCAAACAAAGCAAGGCAAAGCAAGGCAATGAAGGACGCAAGGCTTGGGAAGCACGGCTTCTTGGGCATCAGAGCAACCAACAAAACTGACTTGAGGTTGGAAGATTACTCAACCCCCTCAGTCAATTCTTAGCTTAAGCTAGAACGTTAGTATTGTGGATTAGATTTACGACGATAGGAACGCCTCAAGTTCAAGAGAATTAATTTCTCAAGTTTAAGACTAAACTAAAGGTATGTGATACGAAAATCTAAGGGAAAGAACATAAGTCTGATGGAACGAGAACTCAAAGTACCATAGAAAGTCGAATTCCTGACGCATACATCTAGACAAGAACTTAAGGCATATAAAAAGAATCAAGAAAGTAAGAACAAAGAATCATTGACGATCTGAGCATGTATTGAGTGTGCAAGGAAGAAAATTCATGAACCTTAGATCGGGCAAACATATAGGTAAGTCAGACCGACGAAGCCTTAGATCATCCGAAGCAAGTGTAGGCACTACTGCACGATCGTGGGCTCAACAATTGAATAGTAATTATCCCTACGAGAGCTCAGATACGAGTGAATCAGAAATGTCTTTCAGCACAGAAAGACCAGAAGGAGGGTCAAACATTGCACATTTAGAAAGACCTGAAGGACCCTATAGGACTCAATTAGAGTTTCTTCGAACCAACCGCTTAGGTGCTCGCATCTATGAGGATGGTTTGCGAAGACAAGTGGTGCAAATCCACAATCCTGATCAACCCATTGGATTGGAACGTCCAGTGGTGAAATTTGAGAGAGACGCGTACATAGACAAACAAGGAACGATGTATATCTTAAGTACGCAGCCAAGCAATACGAATGAGTTTGGTGTAATTCAGTTGGAGACAGAAGCGAGATCCCAAGGAAAAGAACCAGTAGGAGAAGAACCAAGAACACCTAGAGGGAAATCTGTACTGACACGAGTACTAGTTCCAGATTGGACCCCTCAAGATAACAGAAGCATAGAGTTGTTTGTAAATAAAGAAACTGATGAAGCATTTTGGAGGTACAGAATGGAACAACCTAGTGAGGTAGGCTCCATCATAATCTATGAGTTCAAGGACCCGGATACACCTAGAAAGGTTGTATACCTGGATGAGACTTCAGAAAGAGTCTTTGTGGTACCAGACCACGCAAGAAATACTTACACATGGAGAGGTGAATTGGTATTCCCTCCATCTCGAACAAACGTAAACGCAAGTCATCAAGGCGCTAGAACATCCTCTGCCCATGCTAATCAAAGAGAGAAAAACAAAGAGAGACTGGAAGTAAGCTTCAATCACCCCATAGGGAGAGATAGAACCACCATAGACACCGATAGAGTGGAAAGACAAAGAATGCCAGGTGGTAGAGATGATTTTCCTCTACCTAGACCACGTGAACACGCAAGAATACTAAGACCCACTCAGTTAGTAAAGTCCATGAAAAATTATTTTGATGGGACAGGAGATCCCTACGACCATGTTGCGGAATTTAAGCAAGTACTACGAACAGAGCAAGTAGAAGACATGTTCACGCAATATAATGAATTTGGACTAACGTTAAAGAATACCGCTTTAACCTGGTTCCAACCATTGCAACAAAGGCAATTTAGAGACATCCATCACTTTTTAGAGTCGTTCATCACTGAATTCTCTAAAAGTGGGATTAGACATGGTACGTCTTCGTTGATTCATAGTTTCAAACAGACCCCTCAGGAAATAGTTAGACTGGCAGGACGTAGGTTTAGACAATATGTTGAAAGATGTCCAATGCAAGAGCTACCTTCACAAGCCAAACAAGTGTCATTGTTTCTAGATGGCTTGTTGAGCTCTAAACTACGCTCTTATGTATACTTGAAGGAACCCAGAACGCTAGAGCAGTGTGTAAGAATTTGCATAGAAATTGAGGACAACTTAGGAGATGAGTTGGAACTCTCAAAGGTCTATAAGGACTCAGATTGTTCATCTCTAGCATCCAAAACATTGTCTAGCTCAATAGAGGACCTAGCAGAAAAAGTGGCCTAGAAACTAGGAGTTTCTAGTAAACAGATGCCTAGGGTAGAAAAAACAAGCGTTGTTACACCTGTGGTGGTGATCATTTGGAAAATGTGTGTCCCAATGCAACACAACCGCAAGCCAACCCTGGTGGCCAATACTATACAATTGAGAGAAGATACACAAATCACATGGCTCAAGACTGTCCATATAACAAACAAGTAGTGAGACAGAACTACCCGCAAGCATATGCGCAGCCCGGTAGGTATCAAGGCCAATACAATACTCAGCCTCATTACTATAGGCCTCCTCAAAATTACCCTTATCAAGCACAACACAGACCTCAACCTGTCTTAGCTCAGCAGCCACCCCCACCCATGAATGTCATCTCAGTGAAATATGCTGCTACAGAAGAGAACCTCAATAGAGCTTTAGTTCTCGTTTCACCCCTAATTACTGACAGCGATCCAAACTCAAATAGTTTTGACTCTACTCATGTAGAGAGTCCACCCGCATACTACACATAGTCACCAGAACACGTGGAGACATACCAGTACGATAGTCCACCATTGGAACCTAGTTGGGAGCCCGACTATGCTAACGTGATGTACACAAACCCGAATCTGTGGCCCCAATTAAGACAACAAAGACCACGGGGCCCTAGAGGACCATGCTTTAGGTGCCAAGGAGATCATTTCATAAAGGATTGTCCACATCCTCCAGTAGCAGGACAGTCACAGTACTATAACATACAAGGCTTTTGTGCCGACTGTGGTAAAGAACATATAATTAAAGATTGTCCTAAGAACCCTGCTAATGTGTCAAATGTGACACCGATCAACGTGATAGGTATTGTGCATAACGCAGATGGATCCAACCCTACATACGTGCATATCCAAGCTATAACAAGAGCCCAGGTGCTCTTACAGAACCAACAGCTTAATGATGAGAAAATAGCTAAAACTAGTGAAGTGGGAGAGTCTAGCAGTAAAAAGACTAAATCTTGGAAAGATTCTAGAGAAAGGATCAAGAGAAAATGGAGTAAAAAGATAACAGAGTTGGAAGGAAGTCTCAAAGAATTGAGAGCCAAAATCCTAGAGTTGACCTCTCAAGAATTAAATCAAGAGAACCCAGCTCAGAAATCAGGATCAGTTTTAGCGAAACCCATACCAGAAAACCTAGACATGATGTTTCGTGCGTATCAGGCAAGGATAAACGAAGGACCCCAGATAGCAGAAATGAGCAAGAACTACCCTCGAGCTGATCTAGAAATTGAGAGAACTAAACTTTGCATGAAGATGGTAGAATTAGCACAAGCTATGTTTGAAGCCTCTAGATATCTAAATTGGAATAACATGGCAAAAGCAGAATTGCACTTTCAAGGATTAATGGAGAGGCTAGAATACTTGATAGATAGCAAAGAGAAAAAGGATCAACATAGGAACCCTACTGCCCCAGAGACACAGGAAAGGAATGCACCATCCCTGTCTCAAGTACCCAATACGGAAATTCAAGACCACCTATCTTCCATACATAGGTACTCACACGAATTTCTGAGAGAAATACACGAAGAGAAATGGAGAAAAGAACAAGAAACCCATCCTCCTATTCAAGAAATAGACGACTTGCAGGAACAATTTCCCCAAGACATTCCCTCTATTTATGATGATGTAGAGGAAGAGCAACTGAGTGAACACACAGGTTTCGAATATAATTCTTTACAAGAATTACCCCAGTTCACAGGACCTTGGGAAGCAAAGTCTATTAGTATGAGAGCACCCACGATAATAGTGAGGAATGAAGAATCAGTAATCCCTAGAAACACGAAAGTGATCAAGAATGCCAAAGTACAGTGTAATCTCACTCTAGAGGAATTGTTGAAGGTAAAACCAAAACTGTGGAAGCATGTAGCAAATCAATTCCCTGAGCTTGCTACTACTCCCTCACAAATAGGATCACATAAGAAGGTACCAAAAATACCTGTAGAAAAGATTGGAGATGTAAGTGAAGGAGAGGAAGGTAACACTTATCTCCCAATAACCCATCAGGGCTACACCACCAAAGCCATCTTAGACTCAGGAGCCGGAGTAGCCATTGCTACCACCGCTTTATGGAAACGTTGGGGTAAGCCAGCTCTAAGACCTACCAGGATGAAGCTACAAATGGCTGATGGACACATAGAAAAACCATTAGGCTTACTAGAAGGCATATCTCTCACCACTTGTGGTGTGGAGTTTGAGCATACCTTTGCCATTTGTGATTTTAGTAAAAATCATGCTTATGAGATGATATTGGGACAACCATTCATACGTCAGTTGCAAATTGTACAAGATTGGGGAACTAATTCTTTGTACTTGCAACATTTAGGAGTGACTACTAAAGTCAATCTTAAAGACTATTCCCATAGAGACGTACCCCCAATACAATGGAACACCATCCATAAGACACAGGTAGAAACGGAATCGGTACACTCGTTGGAATCAGACCCCTCATGGTTGCACGTGGATACTCATTTATGCATGTGTAAGGTAGCGAAACAAGAGGAATAATGGTTAGAAGCCAGGACTTTAGGTGCAGAACAACATCCATGAACCCTTCAAGACCCAGCTTACGCACCAGTAGTATTTCCAGATGAAGAATTCGAACCCCATGGTTGGGCAGAAATCCTAGCAACCATGGATGTAGCCATCAATGAAGAACAATGGACACCCCACTGTGACAAAGATGGCTATGATATTTCAATTTTCACGATAGAGTCGATCATGTGTGATTCAATTTTAGAAGAATGTGAACCTAGCACTGATGCATTTGAGGATGCAAGCGATTTTGATTTAGAGTCAATTATTATGGACCCACCCTTTGCATCAGAGGAAGAATATTTCTACGAAGTAGAAGCTTACCCTCCAAGACACGAAGAAATTACGAATGAGGTGAGGTTAGCCACACAAGTGACTGACAAAAGTGAAGGTAAGAAAAGAAGGAAGAAAGAAACCATGTCAGAAGAAGAAGAATCCTTGTTTGAAGTTCCGGAGAACTTCAAGAAATATGAAATAGAAGACAGACGAATCATGGTACGAATGCCTAACAGAAAAGCTGACGTTGGAGAAGTATATGATAACCGAAAGAAAACCAAAAAAAATCATCGTAGCCATAGAAGGAGAAGAAGAGAAATGTACATACATAGGGCATGATTTGACGAATGAAGAAGAAGAAGAATTAGTTGCCTTATTGCGCGAATATAGAGATGTGAAGAAAAGGTGAAGGTGATTGCAGATCTACCTAGACCAAACAATGTAAAAGAAGTACAAGCATTTATGGGACATTGTGGTTATTATAGACGATTCATACACATGTATGCAATCATAGCCAAACCTCTGTACTCTCTTTTGACCGAATAACTTGTTGAGCCCCATCCGACGGCTCAATCGCCAGAATTTCAAGGTTTCCCAAGACCCATGCCTATTGACGATCCTCCTAGAGAGTATACTGAGAAGATTCATCGCAATTCTCATTGGTTTCAAGGGCTAGCAGGACCATTGGCGGATGCTGATTTTATCTTTGAGGCCAATTTGATGTTTGAGGACCGTACCTGGGGCAAATATCAGTTCTTCTCCAGAGAGTTCGAAGGATTACAGAACACAGAAGACCTAACGCATGTTTGGGCAAGAGCAGGGTTTACAGAGTATTTGAGCGACCCTTTGCCTAAACCTGACTTCTATAGATGTTACTATTTAGTCACAACATTGATGGCTTCAGAGAATAAAGATTTGCCAGGCACCTTCATTTTGCCATCCTTAGTGAACGATCCACCATATAAAAGATTTTATCTTTCTAAAGATTTGATTAGAGCTGCCATTAAGATTCATGGAACGCATACTCCCACAAAACACGAAAGGCTAATCCCAGAGCCAATGAAACGTGGTGATGTTACTAAGTGGGAAGATATTTCAGCAATCACACCTGAGCTATCGAAACCATTAAGGATATGCATGCAGCATTTTGCTTTCCCTGCTCAGGACAGATTCACAATGCCTCACAAGCGCATATGGTTTGGTTTGTATTTAGCATGTAGTGGACCTCAGACAGTGGATCTAGCAAGCTTAATTGTCATTAGAACATCTTGAACGTGGAGGGGAAGCTCCACCTCGCCCATGCAAGGGGTTTCCACACCTCCCAATCCTATGAGGTATGCCTCAATAGGATTGATACTTAATTTCAATTCTTGACAGTACGCAAGTCTAACAGCACTAGTGGTTGCACCTGAGTCAATCAAGGCCCGTATAGTCCTTGCACTATTTCCTTGTCCTATCTCTAAGTTCACAAAAGGACGTCGGTCAATTATTCTATGGGAGCTTATACCTGAGACTTCAGACATAGCCATGTGATATCTTGAAACTGCATAGGCATCTGTCCTAGGCTGATCTCTATCCTCTCTTCTCAATTTCATTCTTCGGATGTGTTCCAAGGCCTCTGCCTATGCTTCTTCTCGGATTCATTTTTCTTCTTCTTTGCATTTTTTGGCGGTATTAAGTCGATTAAGCATTTCCTCCGTGAGGGGTTCTTGATATAATTTGACTCGGCATCCACTAATGTAACTTGGTAGGATATCGCCTTCTAAGGTGGCTAACTGGGCTACCCACTTGTTGATATTCTCTTAATTATCATGGGTCCATAGCCACGCTTCTCTAGCTTTCTTGAGTGTTGTTTCAGGGTATACTCCAAAACCAAGTCTCCGGCCTTCAAGCCTTTATCCTTTAGATGGGCATCAAAGTATGCCTTTTGCCTTTTCTTGGCTGCATATATCCCTGTGGCAGCTCTCATTCTCGTTTCACCTAGCCGTTCCAAATCCAAGATCCTTGAAGAGAGTTCATGCCCTATCCATTCATGTTCTTATGCTACTTTTAGTGTAGGTATCAAGAAGTCCAATGGCAGCACTGCATTTTGGCCAAATACCATCTGAAAGCGTGTGGCTTGGAGTACCGTTTTATAGGCAACTCTATATGCTCAAACAACATGATGTAGCTGTTTATCCCAATCAGAGCATTTATTATTCACTAATTTGGTCAACACATTGCATAGAATCTTATTGGTGCTTTTGGCTTGCCCATTAGCTTGTGGGTGATAGGGGGCAGACTTCTTATGTATCACCAAGAATTCTTGGAGAAGGTTTTCAATGACTTCATTCAAGAAGTGCACAGATGTTAGGACCACACTCACCCACACTCACTTCATGCTAGCACTTGCACGTACCACACTGTTCAATCCTATGGACATTTCACCACCCATCGCACCTCCCCATCCCCCCATGATTCCACCATCCCTCATCCCCCTACCACCACCTTCACCAACACCCACCTCTTTGTTTGACACTACATCCACCATTCCCATCCCCATTCCCATTCCATTTGCATTCCAACCCATCTCCCTTGCATCTCATACTATACATAATACATTTAATACAATAATTTAGTGTGTTACACAAGTACAACAAGAGTACCAATGACTAGAACTGCAGAATGCTGCCTTCCAAGCAGAATTGCAGAGACTACAAGCAAGAGTACCTCTTGTTTGCTGACAATGAAATTCTCCAAGCTGAATACTCTACTCTACAACAAGCACACACAGAATTGGAGGCCAAGATGTCAACTATGGATACCCAAGCAATCAAAGAATTAGAGAACGTGCTTCAAGCGCAAACTCTTACCAATGCCAAACTATGAAAAAATATGGGCCTTCTACGGAAGTATATGGCTGTGGCATTAGAAGAGAACAAGCGACTACAACAACAAAACCAAGACAATCTTGAAGCTGCCATGGAAGGCACCTCAGGAACAAAGATTAGTCCTACAAAGTATCGTGTCATTCCCTTAGAAGATATCAGAATATTACTAGAGGAGCATGCAAACTTTTTAGAGTCCTATGAAAAGCTGGAATCCGAATGTGCAGATCTCAAGGAGCAGCTAGCCACATACAACACAACTCAACCAGAGTCTTCCATCTCTCAACAGTCTAGAGAAGAACTAGAAGGCCTTAGGAAGTAGGTGGCAGAACTAAAAAAATGTATATTACCATATGAGAGACCACCCTCTCCAATTGAAGAACCAGAACCTGAAACAATGGTGGAGATTCCAGTCGAAGAAAGTTTTGAAGCACCATATGAGCCGATGCCAATACCTAGTGGCCGTGCCACAATTGAGGGTTGAGAAATCTTCGAGATAGAAGTCTCATATCGGCTCAAATGAGTAGATCAGATAGGACAAACCCACAATGATCGAGTTGTCGTACAAATCTAGTCGCTCTCCAATCTGGAAGACATGGTTCTAAAATCTTCTTATTTTTAGAATCTATCCCATCAACGGCTAATTACCACATCAGAAGCACAATATATGCCTTACTTTGTATTGCTAGCCAACTATAATGCAGAGATTAAGAGGCACATAGGGAAAGAGCCAACCTTCACCACTCAGTTTGAGCCTGATGACTTACCGAAAGGTGCACAAGTAGGCTCAATCTTTCAACCTACTTGGCATGAGCGACTATTAATGGACTACCCTAAAATGATGCGCACATGGACGGCCATGCCACTCTATATTAAATATAACCCATGTTATTGTCTAGTGGTCCACCGTGGATCTTGGCAAGCTTTTGCCATCAAAGTTCGCAACAACAAAGGGTGTTCCTATTGGGTCACCTACCCATATTTTGCTCCACCCAAGGCTCCAGCCATTGTAGCCTACATGATCTCAACCATACACCACTGGTTTGCTCGATTAAAGAATGTACCCGACATTGCAACAAAGATGTGTATGAAGATCTTCGAGCTCATGATGGTAGTATTCAAGACCTTCCGAAAGATTCAAGCTCAATACATTCCAGCCCTTGGATTTTCTAAAGGCAACCGAGATTCAATATATGACATGAGTCAAACCCCCTCCATCAACACAATATATGGATGGCCTGCACGAATCAAGTATCTACCTGCTTGCTACAAGAAAACGTTTGAAAAAATGTTCTCTACCAGGCTCTAGAAGTATCATTCCAAAATTTTCATTCCCAGACCAACACATCTATTACATCTCTTTGAGGTGGAACAAGCCATACATGCAGATTAGTTATGCTTGCCACATCCAAACATTCCAAGTCCAATTGATTGGGATCAGCTGATGATAGACTTGGCAAGAGGACTATGCATCCAAGAATATCACCGTGCCATTGATGTCATCGCGTATTATATTAAGCATTTTCGACAACAAGGGTTTGTTAGGGACGACACACACACAAAAGAGGGGAGTGTTGGTAGCAGCCAGGGAAATCAAGGCCTTACGAGACAGGGAAGCCACCGAAGGGAGTCAGAACAAAGGGAGAGCCAAGCAGGATTAAGAAGGCAACATAGTCAACGCAGATCCGACAAGTAGGCCACATAAATTTTCATGGAGAAATATTTCCCAAACAATAATTTTAGTCAATTCACACCATTTTAAATACTATTTTCCATTATGTCTACTCCATTTTGTGCAAGCCAAGGAGTCCTCATGCTTGAGGATTATTAGAAGTATCTATGTAGCAAGTTTCATAATTTTTAGAGCTCATTTGAGTCTCCAAAATAGCCTATGAACCTGATTTTTAACTAGGCCAGACACTAGGTCTGGATAGGACCAAAAGCTAGTCTAAAACTATAAAAAAGAGCTAGAGAGCACATTTTGGAGGTTAGCTAGTTGGGGATTTGTTGGAGATTCACTCACTAATTATGCATAACAACATAAAGACGAAGGAAAAGCAGAAACAAAGTATTCAGAAAACCAAAGCCTTAGTGAAGGGACAAATTCACGACTGTAATATACAGTAGAAACTTCCATAATTAGAGTCTATTGAAACAGGATTAAAATGTATATAAGAGAGAGCATAGAACCAAAATGAAGTGTGTGTAGTGCAGAGAGAAAGTGCACATATGAGATAGAGAATAGAAGTAAGATATAGAAGACGCCATAGATCGCGTTGAATAACAAAACCTGAAATGTCGGGTATTCATCTGAGAGAGATGGTAAGGAATAACTAATCAGAATAGGAGAGTTTTCCATAGCTATGAGCAAAGTGAGGCCAAGCTATTTTTGTACACATCTTCTCTAATAGAAAACACATGTTCATGTGGAAGAATTTGAGCACATTCTTCGTATGTGAAGAAATCTGAGAGATTTCATGTTACTGTGAAAAGTTAGTTAACAGTTACAATTTTCTCAGTAAATGTTTTTCTGGTACTTCTATGAGTTAGATCTCGAAGTACAGTGTAAATTTTTGTATGAGATATAGCTTATCTTCTAGCTATAAGTCTCTATTATAAGTTGATCAAAGATTTCGATGAAATGGACATGTACACACAGTACTAAGTCTAACCGAAAAGAGGCATCCAGAACTAGTGAAGTTTTTCTTTAAACTTCATATAAAGTTCATTAAGTGAAGGAAGTTTAGATATCACTTCCTTATTTCATGTATACACGTTTGAAGTAACTACAAATAAAGTTGCAGTTGATTCCGGTATAATTACGGTGTGATTCCAGTGAGAGTCTGGTGAAGTTCCGGTGGAATTTTGGTGAGTTCAAAACACAGTTTTGACAAAGTTAAATGACACAAAGATTGTTTAACTGTAAGCTAATACAGTAGTGTAAAGACTGAAGTAAATCAGTTCAGAATTGAAGCTTGAAGGAAACGAGAAGCTTTCTGTAAAGTGATTTTTCGGTGTTCACTAAATACAGTTATAAGTTCTCAGTTTCAGAAAGTTTGCTAAGCTACTGATGATTATAGAGGTGTTCTAACATCACTCTAGCTTAGTTTCTGTGGTGTAAGCGAATTCCGCAATAAGCGTTGCACCAATAGTGGTATCAGAGCAAGTAAGATCCAAAAGTGATATCAAAGCAGGAAAGGTTTCTCAGAAGAAGAAACGGGAAGAGAATTTGAAGAATTCTCATAAAGAAAGTTGAAAGCTGAAGTGATCAATAGAAAACAACATCCAGAAATGTTCTGAATTCATTCTCAAGGGTAAAGTTTTGTAAAAGGTAAAACCTTTTAACATTACACTCACCGGAAGTAACAGAAACAAGAAAATCATGGCATATCATTTCTCAATTGATAAATTGGACAGAGATAACTATCCGGCATGGGTAATGCGCATGGAAGCCTTACTTATGAGTAAGGACTTAATGATATATGTGACAAGAGAAGAAAGGAAGATGATTTTCGAAGATAATATTCAACCAAAGAAAGAAGAATTAGAAGCCTTCAAGTTGTGGCAGAAGAAAGATGCAACGGCAAGAGCGTATATCTATAATACTGTTACAGATTATCTACTACCGCATATTAGAGGTCTGGAGAAAGCAGAAGATATATGGAGAGCGTTGGAAGATCACTTCCAAAATACTACGAAAGCTAGAAAGGCTAGCTTATGGTCGAAGTTCACAACATTCAAGAAAAAGCAAAGTCAAAGCATTAGTGATTATGTCACTAAGATGAAGGACTTGGCAGATAGCCTTGGATCGATTGGTGAAGATATCGAAGACCACAGGGTAATAGCTCAAGTGCTTACAGGTTTGAGAGGAGATGAAAGGTGGAAACCTTTCGTACTCTCAACTGAATTGTCTTTAAATCATTTTGTACCAGATTTAAATCAGTTGCTTGGACTAATGCTAACATTTGAGCAAGATTTGAAGACAGATGGAGAAAAAGGACATAGTTCAGCTATGTATGCAAAGAACAAGAAGAAAGGTGATAAAGGTAAAGAAAAAGATGAAGAAGAAGTGACTGCTCAAGCAAATTATGCAAGAGGAAGAGCTAACGTCAGGAAAAGAGGTAAAGGAAGAGGTAATCAGACTAATAACAAGAAAGCTTGTTGGATGTGTGGATTAAGCAATCACTTGGCTCATGATTGTTGGCATAATTCACAAGGATCAAGTCAGAATCAGAATAACAACAGTAAAGGCAGAAGCGCAAGATATCAAAGAGGAAGACAAAGCCAAAGAGGCGGATATGGTAGAGGTGGAGCAAGAAGTTGGGGACAGAATCAGTCTCACAACACTACCTATTACAATTATGCAAATGATACGTAGAATGACAATCATATGATGTTGATGATGAACTCGATAAGTGTGTCAAAAAATGAAGACCTCAAGGTATTCTATATTGACTCTGGTTGTTCAAATCATTTGTCAGGAAATATAGAATTATTATCAGAATTAGAAGGAGGCATTTCAAATCATATAGTACAGACAGGTGATAACACAAAACATAATGTAAGGTCAATTGGAAAGGTAAAGTGTAAGAATGGAGCTGACCTACTAACAAATGTTTTGTATGTTCCAACAATCCCGAAGAATCTGATCAGTGTGGGTCAGATAGTAGAAAAAGGTTTTCAAGTCAGGTTTACGAATGAAGGAGTTTTTGTCGAAGATCTAGAGAATGGATACAAACAGATTGTCCATGCTAAAAAGGAAGGTAGACTTTTTACTCTGAAAGTACAAGGGAATGTTGGTCAAGCCTTGATCACACATGGTGATGAGGTATTTACAGAACTAGACCTCTGGCATAAGAGGTTAGGACATTTTAATGAAAAGGGAATCAAAGTTATGGTAGAGAAACAGTCCGTGAGAGGATTACCAAACATGAAGAACCAACATATGATTCACAAATGTGAAGCCTGTCAGATGGGAAAAGCCCACAGGTTACCATTTTAGAAAAATGGTTACAAACATGATGGTGTGCTAGAGCTCATACATACAAATGTATGGGGGCCAACAAAAGAAGGATCTATCAGCGGATGGAGGTATTATGTTCTGTTTATTGATGATGCAACAAGATGGATAACTCTTTATGTTTTGAAAGAGAAATCATAAGTGTTTGGAGCTTTCAGACATTTTCATGCATATGTTGAAAGACTTACAGGACAGAAACTCAAAAGACTAAGGTCTGATGGAGGAGGAGAATATTTTTCTCGAGAGTTCAATGATTATCTGTGGAATGCAGGTATCAAAAGGGAAATAACTTGCAGGTATACACCGCAACAAAATGGAGTAGCAGAAAGAAGAAACCGAACTCTAGTTGAGTTTGCAAGAGCAATGCTAAAGGAGAAGAACTGTCTAAATTATCTTTGGGTTGAGGCTGTAAATACAGCAACATATCTGGTAAACAGATTACCATGTACAACTTTAAATGGGATGACCCCTTATGAAGCTTGGTGGGGCAAGAAACCAACACTTGATCATTGCAAAGTGTTTGGATCAGTTGCTTATGCTTATGTGCCATCACAACTGAGACATAAGCTTGAACCAAAAGCTGAAAAATATGTGTTCATCGGATATGATAAAAAGCAGATGGGTTACAGGTTATGGAGTCCTCTAATCAAATAGTTTATTGTTTCCAGAGATGTGACATTTGATGAAGGAAAGAGCTGGTATACAGATAAAGAGTAGTGTTGAAACACTTGAAGAAGAGATAAGAAGAATTGAAAAAGGTAAATCACATATGCAGGTGAATGGAGATCTCAATGACCTTGGATACCAAAGCTCAAAGGTAGATGCAAGTCTACTGATCAAGAGAACAGATGAAGGTATGATCTACATTTGTATTTATGTAGATGACATAATAATCACAGGAACCTCAGATGAAGGAATCAAAGAGGTAAAGAGACTGCTTGAAAAATATTTCAAGATCAATGATCTAGGAAAATTATCATATTTTCTAGGAATGGAAGTTACATATATAGATCATGGTATATATGTTTTGCAAGAAAGATATCTCCTAAACTTACTGAAGAAGTTTAACATGGAGAATTGCAGAGAAGCTTTAACACTGCTTGAAGTAAATCATAAACTCAGCAAATATGATGGTGCAGAGTTTAAAGATATGAGGAAGTATCAGTCATTAGTTGGAAGCTTAATCTATGCTACACTAACATTCTCTCACAGTTTATGCATTGTCCGAAGGATCAACATTGGGTTGCAGGACAAAGAGTTCTTAGATATATCAAAAGAACTATAAAGGAAGGATATATTATCCTTTTACATCAGACATAAAGCTCAGAGCATACAGTGACTCAGACTGGGCAGGAAGTCAAGATGACAGAAGGTCAACACATGGATATATGATATACCTAGGAGATAAGCTTGTAAGTTGGTGTTCAAAGAAGCAGCATACAGTGGCTTTATCATCAACAGAAGCAGAATATAAAGGACTTGTGGAAGCAGCTAAAGAAGTGATATGGATGCAGACCTTGTTCAGAAGCATGGGTATTGATCAAGGTATACCTATCATACATGGAGACAATATGAGCTCATTGTATCTTGCAGCAAATCCCGTATTTCATGCAAGAACAAAACACATAGAAATTCAATATCATTTCCTGAGGGAATAGGTAATGGAGAAGGAGATTGAATTGGTATTCACTCCTACGAAAGATCAGATTGCAGATATTCTAACAAAGAGCTTAGATGGAGTAAAGACAAGCAGATTCAAAGAAATGGCAGGTATAAAAGAAAAGAAGGATATATGAAGACCAGAAGATGCAAATTAGTGATTGAGGGGGAGTTGTTTGAGATTCACTCACTAATTATTCATAACGACATAAAGACGAAGGAAAATCAGAAACAAAGTATTCAGAAAACCAAAGCCTTAGTGAAGGGACAAATTCACGACTGTAATATACAGTAGAAACTTCCAGAATTAGAGTCTGTTGAAACCGGATTAAAATGTATATAAGAGAGAGCATAGAACCGAAATGAAGTGCGTGTAGTGCAGAGAGAAAGTGCACATATGAGATAGAGAATAGAAGTAAGATATAGAAGATGCCATAGATCACGTATGTAGAGATGAATAACAAAACCTGAAATGTCGGGTATTCATCTGAGAGAGATGGTAAGGAATAACTACTCAAAATAGGAGATTTTTCCATAGCTATGAGCAAAGTGAGGCCAAGCTATTTCTGTACACATCTTCTCTAATAGAAAACACATGTGCATGTGGAAGAATTTGAGCGCATTCTTCGTATGTGAAGAAGTCTGAGAGATTTCATGTTACTGTGAAAAGTTAGTTAACAGTTACAATTTTCTTAGTAAATGTTTTTCCGGTACTTCTACGAGTTAGATCTCGAAGTACAGTGTAAAGTTTTGTATGAGATATAGCTTATGTTGTAGCTATAAGTCTCTATTATAATTTGATCAAAGATTTCGGTGAAATGGACATGTACACACAGTACTAAGTCTAACCGGAAAGAGGCATCCAGAACTGGTGGTTTTTCTTTAAACTTCAGATAAAGTTCATTCAGTGAAGGAAGTTTAGATATCACTTCCTTATTTCATGTATACACGTTTGAAGTAACTACAAATAAAGTTGCAAATGATTCCGGTAAGATTCCGGTATAATTACGGTGTGATTCCGGTGATAGTCTGGTGAAGTTCCGGTGGAATTTTGGTGAGTTCAAAACATAGTTTTGACAAAGTTAAATGACACAAAGATTGTTTAACTGTAAGCTAATACAGTAGTGTAAAGACTGAAGTAAATCAGTTCAAAATTGAAGCTTGAAGGAAACGAGAAGCTTTTTGTAAAGTGATTTTTCGGTGTTCACTAAATACAGTTATAAGTTCTCATTTTCAGAAAGTTTGCTAAGCTACTAATGATTATAGAGGTGTTCTAACATCACTCTAGCTTAGTTTCTGTGGTGTAAGCGAATTCCGCAATAAGCGCTGCACCAAAAGGATTGAAGCTAGTTTTGAGCTTTGTATACTTTCTTGGAGCTTGCTAACTGAGGATTCCATTGTTCCACTCTTTGTCTTGCTTTGTGTAAGAAACTAAGAAATTACGACCACTCTCCCCGCAACCTTATGCCTGTATATATAGCTGCTCAAATCAACGAGGACCACAAATGTAAGTAGAGTCCATAAGTGCATGTGCAATCTCCTCCACTCCTTTCATATCTTCCACTAGAGTCTACTAGTGGCTAGGGTGATCTCGACCACTGCTTTAGTACCTTTCACTAGAGTCCACTAGTGGTGGTTGTACTCGCCACTCGAGTTAAGTTCACAGGACTCAAGTTAACTCACCTTAACTTGAGTTAGAAGGCTCTAGAGTTCCTTGGGAAAAACTCTCTCCCCATGCTCCCCATGGGGGTTGAACCCAAGGAACTCTAGAGCCTTCTAACTCAAGTTAAGGTGAGTTAACTTGAGTCCTGTGAACTTAACTTGAGTGGCGAGTACAACCACCACTAGTGGACTCTAGTGGAAGGTACTAAAGCAATGGTTGAGATCACTCTAGCCACTAGTAGACTCTAGTGGAAGATATGAAAGGAGTGGAGGAGATTGCACATGCAGTTATGGACTCTAGTTACATTTGTGGTCCTCATTGATTTGAGTAGCTATATATACAGGCATAAGGTTGGGAGGAGAGTCATCTCTCTGGCACGTGGTGGTCGTAATTTCTTAGTTTCTACATTAGAGAGGTGAATCTCCTCCCAACCTTATGCTTGTACATATAGCTGCTTGAATCAACGAGGACCACAAATGTAACTAGAGTCCACAAGTGCATCTGCAATCTCCTCCACTTCTTTCATATCTTCCATTAAAGTCTACTAGTGGCTAGAGTGTTCTCGACCAGTGCTTTAACACCTTCCACTAGAGTCCACTAGTGGTTGGTGTACTCGCCTCTTGAGTTAAGTCTCACTAGACTCAAGCTAACTCACGTTAACTTGAGTTAGAAGACTCTAGAGTTCCTTGGGTTCAACCCCCATGGGGAGCATGGGGAGAGATTCTTCTCCGCTTGGGAAAGATTTTCGGCCTCAAAAATAAAGCTATATATAATAACGATAGGCAACCCTTGAGCCTCATGTCCTTGAATCGAAAGAACATGGTCATGCTCTAAAACTAGAAGAACATGTCTCATCTCTATGGTGGGATCCCTGCTGAAATGATTCAAAACACTATCCACCTTTGCACTTTGATAAATTGGTCAAAATACAAAGTAGTGAATGAATAATTAGGGTGGATCTAAAAATATCCTCATCCACTTCATTGTTTCTCCATGTGCGATCTAGGCACAAATATATGAAATGGATGAATGTCAATTACTAGTTCATTTTTGAGCATGACCGATGCATGGACTTAGTAAATAAGGTGGGATTCTTATCCCTATCAAGACTTTGAGAACTCTTGATTCAATTGAATTTGATTTGGAAAAATTGAAGTTTAGGTGATCCAAAACATCTAACTTGGATGTTTATGCAATGATATATTCTCAACCAATATTTATGTGATTTTTGCACCTGACTAGAGGACTATCTAGTCCAAATAGGTGGATAAAATCCTATGTAAATTTGGAGGAGAAAGTATACAATTGAGGCGTGATCAACCATACTTTATCTTTGACCAAGTCAAACTCAAAATGAAAAATTATCCAGCTCAGGACTTTACTCAGAGTCTTTATCTTTAAGGAGTTGTCAAGCTGATGAGCAATTCCTAACTTCTCTATGCTAGAGTATACTGGACTCTAGAAAATCATAAGAGGTATGCTACTAACTGAAAGAAAATCCAAATGAATTAGTCAATCTTGGACTTGTCATCTTTTAAAGAGTGAATAAGTTTTTATACAGAACATCTATCTAGGATGTTTAATTTAGTTATTTAAATCCAATCGGCTAATCCCAAGACTTTGCAAAAGGAATCAGATGCCATATCTGAGTCAATTCCAAAAGATTTGGAAAGCAAATGGAAATAATTAAAACTCTGTATAACTAATTCAAACTTCTAAGATATAAACTTGCTATGGGTCAAATACTTGATGACCCAAGACTTTAATTCAAGACTCTAACTTCTTAACAATCTTTTCAACAAGATATTGAAGCATTTTTCCTTTCTTTAAGAGAAATGAACTTGATTCTCAAAAAGATTCCAAGCAAATCTAAAACATCATCCAACCACAAGATACTAGTGTGGTATCGAACATCAGTGTGTTGACCCACTGAGGTTCTGTTGATGCATTTTTTACTAAATTAATACTTCAGTTGAGACTAAGTTCATGCCTTAATTCATTCTTTATGTCTCCTTACTCGGAATGCAATTCTTATGCATTGCTTTGAATTAAAGAATTGAATTTGCCAAGTTACACTAGGAACTTGTAGCTTGACTTAGTCAATCTATTCCTTAGTTGAAAGGTTCAGTTCAAAGTCAAAGCCTTACTCTTTCAGAAATTTATCAATTATTTTCGAATCATCAACACTTTGGCTTGAAGTATTTCAAGAATAGGGTTGTTTCTGAAAAAAATCCATGCAAAGATCCTTTGAAGAACATGCGTTGGTCTACAACAAAGATTCAAGCCAGCACGAGCTAAGCATACATGCTAGAATTATTCTACCAAACATTACTTCGTAGGTAACATCATGCAGACTAGCAAGCGCTGGTGCATTACTCAAACTTCATCCATCTATGAAAAGCAATTGAAGATCAGTAGCATTTCCAATAGTAAAATTATATGTCATAGAGAAAAGACCAGTCAACATATGGCAGGTCATAGATAGAGCTGTAGCTTATAGGAATAGTACTTCATAAATTAATGTGGTTAATTGTGTCATATTTGCATGTTACAATAGTGAAAACCATGGATTCAACATAGAAAAGAAGTTTCCTGAGTCAAAACATCAAAAAGGATCGGCCGATTCTTAAGAACCCATAATAGTTAAGCCAAAGGACATACATCCTGAGCATAAAACAATAGGCCCATGTTAGCAACCAATCGATTTCATCTTCACGCAACACCGAGAAGGAAAGGAAATGGAGCACTCCATAAACAAAGGCTTCACTTGGAGGTTACCTAAGCTCCACCCACCATTGGAGATTCCCAACTATCTAAATTGAGGGCCCCATCTTGCAGACCTCCACATGCTTAGAGCAAAAAGATGTATGTTATAGTAGAGGAGAGTCTCCTAACAACTTTGAGAGAGCACATTGGCCCATTCCACGGAGTTGATAACAAGGGAAGCAATTTTTTGAGGGACAGATGCTCGAGATGGAGAATCCCCCAACATGACTACCCCAATGGCATCAAAAAGTCATCCGAGACATAGAGGGATGAAAAGAGAACAACATGGAGGGTAGGATAGAATCTCGAAGGGGAGAGAAAATAGAATTTCCAGCCCAACCTACCGATGTAAGAGGGCACAAAAGAACCTTTTGTTGAAGCAACCGAGGAGGCGACAGAGGGAGGTGTGGGAAGGAGGGAGGAGGAAACCCCCAACCACATATCTTGGCATAGAGTCATGGCACCACAACACTAGGAGAGGTTATGAGCAGGCGTCAGCGATTCCAAACAGGAGGGATCATGAAGCATTTTGGGTGCCCATCCAATCCTCCAATGAGAACATATTGCATGGGGCAGAGGTCAGGCCGAAACAAACAGGAGAAAGGGCTAGACGAGGACACACTGATTGCGAAGAGGGAAATAAACAGTTGTGAAACGTGCCAGAGATGGTTCGACCATCTTGCACCAACTGAGAGGTAGAAATTGAGAAGGGAGTGTAACTTCCACTGCACCAGTGCAAGTGGTCACTAGAGCTCAAGCTGCATAGCAAAACCAAGGTCTAGGCCGTGCTGAAGTTAGTGAAACTGAGAAAAATCACTCCTATTAATGTTATTGGGTTAGTCGTAGACTCTTCAGGGAGTGTAACTTCCACTGCACCAGTGCAAGTGGTCACTAGAGCTCAAGCTGCACAACAAAACCAAGGTCTAGGCCGTGCTGAGGTTAGTGAAACTGAGAGCATAACCAAGAAACGGACGAGAGCTTGGAAAGATAGCCGAGAAAGGATGAAAAGATAGTGGTCCAAGAAGATGAGCGAATTAGAAGAGAGCATAAGAGAAACAAAAGCCAAAATTGTTGAGCTCACCTCTCAAACACACTCTCACATACCACCACCACCTTCATCCCTACCACCACCAAACCCACCACTTTCCAACCCACATCATCCAATTCCACCACCCCCTAGAGTAGGATCAGTATTAGCTGACCCCACTCCAAAGCACATAGACATGATGCTTAAAGCATATCAGAACAGAATCCAAGAAGGGCCAAACGTGATAGATCATGACAAATGTTACCCTAGAGCTGATTTAGAGATAGAGAAAACCAAGCTTTGTGCTAAAATGGTAGCATTGGCTCAGACCATGTTTGAAGCCAGTTGCCTTTTCAACTACTCTTGCTCAGCTAAGGCACAGTTGCATTTTGATGGACTGTTGGAGAAGTTAGAGAGCATAATTGCAAGATATGACAAGGAAGGAACCTCCCAAGGAAGAGGTAAAGCAAGTGAAAGAATAAGCATTCCTCCCTAGGAAGCTTATGTGCCTAATTCCACTGAGCCAGACACCTCTTCTTCTATCAATCGGTACTCACCAGAGTTCCTGCGAGAGATTCAAGAAGAGAAGTGGACTAAAGAGAGTGAAGTTCCTCCTCCCATTGAACTTGTGTATGACGTGCACTGTTGTAGAGCAGGTTCAACACTTGGGATTGCTCAAGGACTCGCCTCCTTATTGGACATGACTCTTCTCATGGTCTTAGATGGAACAACAATCGATAAAATTCCAAGATTCAAAAAGAGTTTGGACTTTCATGTCATGCTAAATACAAATTAGTGTTTGGATTGGTTGAGTTTTAGATGCGATCTTAAGTTCCAATCTCTTTGGCATCGCCTCATTGAGGTTAAAAAATCAATTCTCATGTGGAAAATCCTCCATTGAGGTATTGGGACCAATGTAAAAGGTAACAAAATTTGTGGAGCCCCTCCATGGTGTAAACATTGCCCTCATGGCAATGAGGACTTAGGACACCTCTTCTTTTCATGTCCTAAGTAAATGTCAATTTGGCATGCCCTTGGGAAAATCATGTTGTTAGGGATGAGTCAACTTGAAGCAAGCACTATTGGGTGAAGTGATTAGTTGCTCCTCAGCACTATGGAATGCTATAAGAGGAGAGACCCTCTCGAAGATTTGGAAAGAAAGGTGTGCCGCCAACTTTGGTAACCCTCCAAAAAAATGGCCAATCGAAAAACCTCTTTTCCTTTTAGGAAAAAGAATTTCCAATTGTAAGAAGCCCCTATCTTTTAGGCATCACAAGGTGTTTTCCTAGAGAGCAAAAATATTAAAAGCAAGTGGGCCCCCATGAGGGGAGCGAGAGGGTTTTCAACCTTCTTTGTAATATTTTCTAGCAAGTCTTAAGAAGCCCCTCTTTTGTGGGATTTGGGGGGTACCATGGGTGCTAGGCCCATTCACTTGTACAATCATTCTTTCTATTAATTAAAGTTTGGGAGATTAGGCTATTGCGGAACTTCCTTTTTGAAAAAAAAAAGAAAGAGCATTTGTCGTCCTCATCAAGCAACACCAAAAATTTGTATTTTTTTGTTTGTGTCTTGATTCAATAGCTTGAATTGCCGGATTGCTAAAGGAAAAAATCTTGTTAACAGTTTCCTAGGCAAAGTTCATAAGAAAATCCAGTTCTACAAGATCACTAGTTTCTCATCCAGGTAGAGAAATCATAAGTCTATTGATTTCAGTAGCCTTTTGGGCAAAGGAAAATATCTATATATTAATATCACGCCTACCTCAGGGCTACCTATGCCACCAACCAACTATTATATTACATCCTATGTCTACTTCTTAACCCATAAACCAAAATACTTTCGTAGTTAAAAAACTCAATACTAAAGAGTGTTGGCTAGTGGTCATGCGTATGAACTTTTCATTTTCCTTCCTTTCATAGTATTAAAGTGAACTATAGATTTCTATATCAACGAGGTTAGATATGCAAGAATGAGGCCCACTTTCTTCTCTTTCCCTTGTCCTCAAGTGGATTCAAGCACTTTAGATTCCTTAACTTTTACATCAAGAAAGTACTCAAAAGGTTACAAGGGTGAGTTCACAAGTGAACTTTACAAAGACTAGACATTTCCTTCAAGCTTCTTTGTCCTTTGATGACTCAAGCTACCGCTTAGACTTGCCATGGACTTGTTCCACCAGCTCCCCCTCAAGTCAAGTGAGCTTGAGGTCTTCAATCTTCCAAAATCACCTATAAGCCAATCAGACCTTTAAATTTGTTGAGTTTGGTTCCATCTAGTGCCTTGGTTAAGATATCTGCACATTGTTGATGGGTTGATACATAAATAGCTGAATTTCCTTGCTCATAATCTTCTCTTACATAGTGATAATGTACTTCAATATGTTTAGTCCTTGCATGGAAAATTGGATTGGCAGCCAAGTGAATGGAGCTCATATTGTCACCAAAGATACTTGGAGTTCCAAACTCCAATCCAAGATCTGTAAATAGTGTCTTCATTCACATTGCTTCTTGAGTAGCTATGGCAAGACCTCTATATTCAGCTTCAGTAGAAGAAAGTGCAACTGTGGGTTGCTTCTTGGATGACCATGAGACAAGTTTAAAACCTACAAAGGTAAGATATCCTAAGGTGCTCCTTCTTTCTTCCTTGGAGCTAGCCCAATCTGCATCAGAGAACAATTTCAAACTTAAATAAGATACATAAGGGTAATATAACCCTTCATCCATGGTCCCTTTGAGATATTTGAGTATCCTCTTGGTAGCCTCCATGTGAGGTTTCTTGAGTGTGTGCATAAATTAACTTAGTGCACTCACACTATAACATATATCTACCCTTGTTAATGTGGCATAGTTCAAGCTACCCACAAGCTTTTGATAACCTATCAAATCTTCTATGAGTTCACTGTCATGTGAACTTAATTTATGATTAACCTCCATTGGATTACCTACAATCTTGCAATCTTTCATTTTGAACTTTGTCAACAAGTCTTTAATGTACTTTCTTTGAGTAAGATATAGACCATGATCCTTGTAAACCACTTCCAATCCTAGGATGTATGTGAGAGACCCAAAGTCACTTATCTTAAACTCTTCTTTCATCTGCTCTTTGACTTTCTTGATTCCATCTGCATCATTTCCTATTAGTATAATATCATCCACATACACACACAAATAGATGACTTCAGAATTACTCCTTTTTATGAATAGTGATGGATTTGCCTTGCTAGGTTGAAATCCTTTGTCCTACAAGAATGAGAGAAGCCTATGGTTCCAAGCCCTTGGGGCTTGTTTGAGTCCATATAAAGCTTTATTAATTATACACACACAATTTGGATATATGTGATTCTCAAAATCAAGTGGTTGTGCCATGTATACCTCTTCTGTTATCCATCCATTAAGAAATGCATTTTTACATCCAATTGAAGTATCTTCCAATTCTTGGAAGAGACAATAATAAGCAAGACTCTAATTGTAGGCATCTTTGCCACATGAGAGACGATCTCCTCATAATCGATTCCCTGAGTTTGTGCGAAGCCTTTTTCCACAAGCCTTGCCTTATACCTATTAATGGAGCCATCTGAGTTCTTCTTCAATTTGTAGATCCATCTTGAGCCTATCACATGCATTGATGGAGACTTGGGAACCATTTCCTAAGTGTTATTCTCCTGAAGAGCTTCTTCCATTGCATGCCTCCATTCTGGTTTCTTCTTTGCTTCTTCAAATGTTGAGGGTTCCTCTTGATTTATGTCTTGTGCTAGATACATTGAATGTTTAGTGACCAGAGAAGTATCAAACACATACCTTTTTGTTTTTGGTTTCTCCCTCATAGACCTTCTTAGGCCATGATGTGATGATTATGCCTCTTGTCCAAGTTCCTGCATTTTTGTTTTACCTTTCGACTTCCATTTTTTGAGTTTTTCATACGGAGTTTCTTCATCATCTTCTAAGGTATCCTGCTCTTCAAGTTTAGAAGAGTTATGCTTAACAAGTTTTAGAAAATCTTCTTCAAGATCATGACCTTTCTACATGAATCTTCTTACCAAGAACTATTCTCATCAAATACTACATCTCTACTCACCAAGAATCCTTTAGTTGTTGGGTTGTATAATATGTATCCCTTTTGATTGTTGTCATATCCAATGAATACACACCTTTCTGCTTTGGGATCCATCTTTTCTCTAACCTATGAAGGAACATGAGCATAAGAAATACATCCAAAAATCTTACAATGATCCAAGCTTGGTCTTCTTCCATTCCAAGCCTCATATGGTGTCATGCCATCAAGTGATTTTGAAGGTAACCTGTTAATCAAATAAGTGCTTGTGGATATAGCCTCAACCCATAGGTAATTAGGTAAGTGCATTTCATTTAGCATAGATCTTGCAACTTCAACAATTGCCCTATTCCTTCTTTCTGCCACTCCATTTTGCTGACGAGTGTACCTTGTAGTGATCTCTCTTTTGATTCCTCTTTCTTGAATAAAGGAGTCAAAATCATGGGAGAAGTACTCTCCCCCTCCATTTGACCTTAGCCTTTTTATTGTCTTACCTCTTTGATTCTCCACAAGAGCCAAATATCTTTTGAAGCATGAAAAGACTTCATTTGTGTTTCATAAAGTATAATATATTCCATCTAGTACACTCAATGAAGGAGATTTAATACCTTGATCAGATATTGAAGCATCCTTGCTAGGTCCCCATACATCACTATGAACCAAATCCAAGAGATCTCAATCCATATATCATTTCTCCATGAATGGTAACCTGTGAGACTTCCCAAATTGACATGCACTACACTTATAAATCATGTGTTGTTTTGACAAGTTAGGGAGTCCAAGTACACTCTGGTCCCTACAAATTGCTTCAATGATCTTTCACCAATATGTGCTAACCTTTTGTGCCATAGTTCCATTTATGTGAGTGTCTGACTACCATAAGAGAGCAATGTTTGTAGTGTCTTGTAATTCAAATGTGAACAATCTACCTGTCTTTTCACCTTTTGCAATTCTCCTAAATCCTTGACTTGGATCTTCAACAAATGCTCTTGCTTTTCTGAACCTAACCTATAGGCCTTTCTCCACAATCTATCCTACACATCAAATTCTTTGTGATGCTAGGGACATAGAGTACCTTGCTAAGTAGGTTGATATTTCCATTAGGTGCTTTTACATTTTCTATCTTTTACACCAAATGCCTTGTATCATCACTTGTCTACACTTCATGCTTGTTCCTTGGATCTTCTAAATCTGATAGGAGTGCCACATTTCCTGCCACATGATTGGAGCAACTTGAATCTATGTAGAAAGCATACTCATCAGATTTACCTCGAGGCATGGCCATATTCATGATTAGCAATGAGTCCTCTTGATTTGAGTATTCTGTGTAGTTATTGAAGTCTCTTCTTGCCCTATTGCCTCCTTGATAGTTTGAATGATTGTAGTTGTTGTGGTAGCCATTGAGGTTGTTGTTCCTTCCTCTAGAGTAGCGATAACTTCCTCAAAGGTATCCTTTGCCTATTTGATTCTTGGAATTACTAAAGCAATTTTCATTTGTATGATTGATTAATCCACAAATAGAGCATGCATTAGAGTCTTGGGATCTCCCCCTGCCTTGCCTTCCTCCTTTTCCTCTACCTCTACCATGTCTTCCTCTACCTGCATAGTTAGCTTGATGTGTACTTGATTCATCAATTTACAAGGCAGAAGATTGATTACCTTTGGAGCTTTCTCCATTCTTGATAAGCTTGGCCTCTTGAGTAAGTAGTTGTCCTATGAATGTATTGAAATCTGGTAGGCTTGGGGTGCCCTTCAATGCTAAGCATTAGTGGGTGTCCAATGATGGGTTCCACAGACCAAAATGTAGAAGTATACAGAGGGTTGGTGATTGAAGAATAAAAGGGTGGCCTGGGATGTTGGTTCACGGAAGGAGAAGGATGTGGATGAGGTTGGGGTTTGGGTCATGGTTGTTATTACTACAACAGTTTGCTCAATGGTGGGAGTTGGGGGTGGTGGAGATGGGGGAGATGGAGGGTGTGGGGGTGAGATTGGTGATGTTTGTACAAATGTTTTTGCAGTAAGATTAATGGTGGTTTTTGGAGTGGTTGTGGGTTCTATGGTTACTTCTAGTTTGGATATCGATATCCATGTGTTTTTGCCTACCTTTGGTAGTGTGTTGGCTCTACATTTGTCATACCGGATTGACTGTCGGGCTCTTGTGTGGATGGCTTCCTAGACTCCCAAGGATTCTGACACTAATTTGACGATGGTGATGAAATATGGGTCCATGACTTCTTCGTTAACATCTGCTCGATTAGGGCTTGGCCTGATGTGAATGAAAGTTTGTGCCTTTCTTGCACTACTTTGATTGTGTCATATAGCCTTTACAAATGGGCCGTGTATGCAGGAGCACCTAAGTTTTGATACTTTGATTTCCTCCTCTTAATGTCTTCCTTCATAATCATCATCACCCTCTTTTGATTCTTCATTCTTATTATCATCTTCCTCGTCCTCATCCTCATCAACTATTGTGACTGGTACTTGAGCAGTGGTGGCTTGTGGCAAAGAGCTTTCTAATTGTGGTTCCTCGCCTGCTTCAAGATTTACGTCCCTTAAAATTTGCTCAAAGTCCCTTAAAATTCAAGATCTATGGGAATGGGCAGAAATATCAAGTTGGGGCCTTGGGTGCTGCATCTTGGGAGTCGTAGTGTAAATGGGCATACGCGGCGAGGTGGGGGAGTGACATCAGGGGTTAGAGTGGCTCTATGGGGTTGAGCACATGGTACTTGCATGGCTCCTCTCATCCTCTTGGAAGGGGGTCTAGTTGATGTTCAGCCCTTAAATTGTTGTACCGTAGTCCACATTAGGGCCCTCTGAATTGGAATGTTGTATGCTAAACATCTATAAATGATCTTGTTGAATGCACAACACCCATACAAAACTGACTTACACAGCCATCGCTTATGTGCCAAGTGTATCTGATCAATGATCCAATGAGGCAAGTTAATTGTTAAGTTTTGAGTCTCAACAAGATACAATCTTAACCATATCTTCTTGGGTGGCATAGTGAATCTATCTTAGGCAGGGAAGGAAAAGTGTTGCATGCACATCCTCAAGTGAGCTGCAATGTTTGGCATCATGGCCACCATGTCCTTGAGCTTGGTAAGGTTTTGATTCTTCATGTTGTCATCTACTAGAACCTCCTTCTCTGTGGATATGTGCATTCCTCGCATATCCAGGGCCTCCTTCACTAAGTTTGGTTAACTTAAACCCCTTCAATTCATTCCCCCCTATTAGAGATGGGACCACAAAAGTTATTGATGCTTGGGGTGCTTGCTAGGAGTCTGGATGTTGATAATATAATAACATCTCAAAAAATCAGGTTTTGGGAGCTAAGCAATGAAATATGCATCCAATCTTGTTTTCCGCCATACTAGGCATTGTGTTTTTGCGTTCTGTAACTTTTCAAATTCCCACGTAAAGAAATGGTACTTTCCTTGCTTTCCATTGAAGTCTAGCTCTACCTCCGAGAGGTAAGAACCCTCACCCAAAGGTCCTGCTACTTCATTAAACCAGTGAGAGATTTTTCCTACGGGCATGGTATGGCCGCTCGAGGGGTCCTGTATAGGTATAATCTGAATAGCCTATAATTCTTCTGGTCTTTCATTTGTCTCAAACATGATAGGTATACTTTCCATATCAAGCACTTGCTCGCTAGTGCCTGCTTGGGAGCTAGTTCCTGCTACTTCAGCCATGTTATTCTTATCTGCTCGAAGAAGAAAGTCATATTAGCATTGTGTAACATGACAGCACCGTGTTCCCTCTACAATACCAACATGTTGTTTATTGAGGTTAGAGGTTAGTCAAGTGGTGTATTGTGTGTGCGAGTGAGAGTTAGGATGTCAATAATGTTCCTATATGCATACCTGGTTGTGCAATGTACTAAAATGCATCTATTCTTGTGCACAATATTTTACATGGTTGGGTCAGGGGGTTTATTACAGGGTTTAACTCTCCAAATTTTTTGTGTGAGATGGCACCTTTTGGCAATGATGAGATGTAAAGGTTTGTGGACTAGTTCATCTTGGATTTGGGACTTTTGGGTACCCATTTCCAGATAATCCTAGGTGTGATTTGAGGTGTGGAGGTGGTGAGTGCAGATGTTTTCCATGAAGTATATGATATGTGCAAGTCTTGGGCACCCAAATTTGTCTAGCATAGGGGTCAGCCTTCATTGAACACTTTGGGACCCAAATGGAAATGGTCCGTTTTGGGACATTACTAGAGTACTCTTTCTTTATAGTTCTTGCCCGAGTAGTTGGTTTGTCACCTCATTTACGTACAATCTCTTGAGAGAGGGTTGTTCACCCTTGTGGATCCAAATCTTCTTCACCGTGTGAGTCCTCTTGCTTTGCTCACTCCATTGACTATGAGCATGGACCGTGTGCTTTCTCTGCTTCTTGTGCTCCTTTGTCTCCTATGTTTCGATCGTCTTTGGAAAAGAAGGGACTTCCATCTAATCCTTGATTCCTTTGTTGAGAACGACCTCCTTCTGCATCATAGAGTTTGGACAAGAATAGCATCTTTATCTTCATGTGTACTCTTGGAAGGACCAGGAGTTGGTGCCTTTCCTAGTTCCTTCAGTGCATGATTTTCTAGCTCAATTGTGATGTGGTTTTGATCCACCCAAACCTGAAGAAGTCCACTTCTTAGGTTTAGGTTGACAGCATGATCATAGATCTAGTCTTGACAAGAGGTTTCGTGAGATCCTTGTCTTGACATACTAGCACCTTGACTATCATGAGAACATCATGAATGTAGAGGGGAAGCTCCACCTCACCCATGCAAGGAGTTTCCACACCTCCCAATCCTATGAGATGTGCTTCTATAGGATTGATATTTAATTGCAATGCTTGAGAGTGGAAAAGTCTAAGTGCACTAGTGGATGCTCTTGAGTCAATCAAGGCTCTTACAGTCCATGCATTCTTTCCATGTCCTACCTCTAAGGTCACAAAAGGATGTCGGTCAACTATCCTATGGGAGCATACGCATGATGCTTGGCACATTGTCATGTGATATCTTGGAGCTTCATAAGCATCTGACCTAGGCTGATCTCTACCATGTCTTCTCAATTTCATTCATTGGATGCATTCTAAGGCTTCTGCCTACACTTCTTCTCAAACTCATTTTTCCTCTTCCTTACGTTTCTAGGTAGTGTTGAGTCAGTTTAACATTTCCTCTGTGAGAGGTTCTTGATATAGTTTGACTCTGCATCCACTGATGTAACTAGGCAGGATGTCACCTTCTAGAGTGGCTAACTGGACTACTCCACTTGTTGAGATCCTATTGATGATCATAGGTCCATAGCCTTGCTTCTCTAATTTCCATGCAGGTTGTTTAGATGTGTATACCAAGACTAAGTCTCCCACTTTCAAGCCCTTATCTTTCACATGAGCATCAAAGTATGCCTTTTGTCTTTTCTTAGCTACATAAATTCCTGTTGTTCCTCTCAATCTTGTTTCACCTAAGCATTCTAGATCAAAGATTCTAGATGAAAGCTCATGGTCAGCCCATTGATGCTCTTGTGCTACTCTTAGGGTATCAAAAAGTCTAAAGGCAGCACTGCATTTTGGCCAAAGACCATCTGAAAGTGTGTTGCTTGGAGCACCATCTTATAGGCAAGTTGATAAGCCCAAATAGCATGATGTAGTTGTTTATCCCAATTAGAGCATATATTATTCACCAATTTTGTCAATACATTACATAGGATCTTATTTGTGCTCTCGACCTAGCCATTGGCTTGTGGGTGATAGGGAGCCAACTTCTTGTGAACCACCATGAATTCTTGTAACAAGTGTCCAATGACCTCATTCAAGAAGTGGGTGCCACGACCACTCAATAACTCTATTGGTAACCCATATCTATGAATACATTCTCAAATAAAAACTTGGTTGTGGTCTACGCATCATTCTTTTTGGTTTCCTTCACTTCCACCCATTTGGCCAAATGGTCTATGGAAACACTAATATATTCAGCATGTGAACTCTTCGCGGGGGGATTAATAGGACCGACAAATTCTATTCCCCAATTAGAGAATGCATGTCCTTCCATCATGGGTTTCAATGGCATCTTGTATTTGTTTATCGGATACTAAGTTCACTGATAGATATCACACCCCTTCACATAGGTATGTGCATCCATGTGAAGTGTTGGCCACCAAAGACCTGCAAGTAGTATAGCTTTGATCACCCTATCTGGTCCAAAGTGTCCTCCTTCCACACCTTGGTGAGTAGTCTGCAAGCTCTTAAGATATTCACTCTCATGGACACATAGTCTTAAGTATCGGTCCTTTTTGTGCTTGTATAACTTATTGTAGCTCAGTGATGAGTAGCACCTCCTTTAATGTCAATCCGGGAAGATGTGAGGATGGTATGATGACCTCGAGCAAGTGAAGGCACAAGTGTGTGAGTGAGAAGCACACAAACATGCACACACATACACACACACGCGCACATACGGCAAGAACAAAGAGGAAGGCAATGGAGTTCTTTTAGATTACTTTCAACAAGCTCATACAAGTTCAAATCAATTACAAGCTAACCGCAAAAATGAGCTCTCTAGCTCTATTTATAGTTTTTGACTAGGTTTTGGCCTTGTCTAGACCTAGTGTCCGGCCTAGTTAAAAATTAAGTTCTCTACCCTATTTGGAGGTTCAAACGGAGTCTAAAAAATGTGAAAACTGATAGGTAGGTACTTCTAAAGCTCCTTAAGCTCAAGGACTGCTTGGCTTGCAAAAATGGAGCTACAAAAATATGAAATGGTATTTACAATGGTTTTTAGTGATGAAAATCACTATTTTTGTAGGGATTTCTTCTAACATTTTGACATACATTTCCTGGAGCTCCCTACTTGCTCCTTCTTGTGTGCCCAACTCTTTGATCCCTGAAAAATTTAAATGGCCTACTTGCCAGATCTTCTTTGACTACTGTGTCTGCTTGTGCTTTCTCTTCGCTCTGACTCCCTTCGTAGGCTTCCTTGTCTTGTGACTCCTTCAGTTCCTTGACTACTGCCAACACCCCCCCTCTCTCGCGTCTGTGGTCTCTGACAGACCCTTGTCTAGCTATGCGTTGGACATAATATTGCACAACATCGGTAGCGAGGTGGTGTTCTTCTAATCGTAGCCCCCGTGCTAGGTCTGTTAACAATGCATCCCAATTCACTGGTCCTGGTACGTCCGGATGTGGCACCCGTAATTGTTCTGAATGGATGGTTCTTTTCACAGCGAATAAGTGGAGGAGATGTGAGGTCTTGGGTACAAATATTTCTGAGTGATATTCCCAGAATCCTTTTACGAACATCTCCTCAAATGTCTGTTTAAAGCAAGCTGGGAGGTACTTGATTCTGGCGTGCCAAGCATATATTACCTCTATTGATGGGGTGGTGGTCATGTCGTATACCAGATCTTGGTTGCCTGTAAGAAAGCCGACTCCTGAGAAGTGGGGGTCTTTAATATTCTTGAATGTCCTGAATGTGATCAGCATTAATTCAAAGATTTTCATGCACATTTGGGCCATCACATCAGGGGTATTCCGTAGTCGAATGCTCCAGTGACGGATGGTAGAAATCATATAATTCACAGTGGGAGGTCCTTGTGGAGGTGCTAGATAAACATAATTTAACCACTTTGCATAGCCTTTGATGTTCTTGACAGCAATGGTAAACTCGGGCCAGGTGCGTCTGCGGAAGACTGGAACATAACACGGATTGTATTTAATAAAGAGTGGCATGTTAGTCCAAGTACGAACCATCTCGGGGTAGGTCTCAAGAAGACGGATCCTCTAGGTGGGTTGATGAATGGATCCTTTTTTAGCACTCTCTGGGATATCATCAGGCCCAAATTGTGTGGCGAAAGTTGGAGGTTTGCCACATCGACATTGGATCTCCGTGCTGTAATCTGCCAGGAGTACACAGTATGGCACATACTGATCGTCGTTGGTGCCGATCCATCTATGATGAGACATACTGCGGAAATATTCTGACTTTATGATGGTGTCTTCTAATTTGGCCATTGATTCGATTTGGATTGCCACTCGATCTTCATGGGTTGTAGCTGTCTTTTCTAATGTCTGGAGCCATTCGAGTACTTCGACTTCCAAGGTGTCCATTCCTTCTGAGGTTTGCTGACCACTTGGCATCGGCATAGGAACATATGGTTCCTCATACGTTTCGTCCACCTCAATGGCCACCAATTCATCTGGCTCTGGTTCTACAACTAGAGAGGGCTGCCTTTCATATTCCAATAACTTCTTCTGCAGTTCCGCCACCTGCTTTGTTAATGCCTTTACTTTCACTGAAGTCGAGGTCGTTTCTATGACTTTGGGTTGTACCTCCTGTTCCTTGAGCTAGTGACGTAGTTCATCCCGTTCCCTTTCCAAATCGCCATGTGCTTCTAATAAATCAGCATAGCTTTCCAAGATTGTTCTCATTGTTTCTGAGGGAACTGCTTTGAATTGTTCTGGGTCGATTTCATGGGGAGAGCCTTCCATGGCAGCTTCCAGGTTTTCTTCATTTTGCTTCTGCAGATGCTTGTTTTCTTCAAGGGCTGTAGCCATGTGTTTTCTGAGTAGAGTCAAATTTCGCCGGACCCTTAGACTATCTGTTTGGTAGACCTCCAATAAGGCTTCAAGTTGTTTGACACCTGACTCTTGTGATGGTTGGGGTGTCTCCAGGAGGGTTTGATGAGCTTGCTCGAGAGTGGTGTAGCGTAGATTGACGCCTGCATTTTCTTTTTCTATACTTGTAAGCCGTCTCTGTAGTTGTTGATGATTCGTCGTCAGTTGATGATGACGATCTTCGAGAGCCTGATACTCACTCTGAAGTTGATACACGCATTGATGTAATGCCATGAATATACTATTTACATTAAACGATGCAGGGAAGATGAAGATGCAGGGGGAATGGGGAAGAGGAAGGGAGTTGTGAATGCTGTGGAGTCAAGTGGTGAGGTAGGTGGAGGGGGTATGGGAGATTGAGGTTGCGTGGGGGGTGGGAGTGCTGCTGTGGCTGGTGATGTTTCCATTGTGTCGAACGTGTGTGTGACTGTGTAGATGGGAACAGTGGGTGGGGTGGATGTGATATTTGTGAAGAGTGTTGTGAAGGTGGGCATGGTAACTCCTCCGAATTGGATGCCGGGAGAGAGAGGAATTCCCATGAAGACTGTGGTAATGGCAGAAATAGGTGTGGTAGTACCAGGTGGTGAGGTGACTTGTGTAGTGAGAGGTGAGGTGGGTGGTGAGAGTGGTTCCGACTGATGTTCTTCTGTTTGTGTGTTACCTCCTGGTTCTGATACATTGATGTGGATTTGTTTGCCAGATCACATGGGACGGGTAGGCACTCGTTTCTCAAATCGATGAATATAAGTCATGGCTGCATGAACAGCCTCATCTAAGCCTACTACGTCAGCATGCAAGTTCATTGATTCGATAAACATGTCATCCACACCTTCCTCGGCTAACATTTGGCTCATGATTATCTTTCCTGTCTCGAGCAATAGTTTGTATTGCTCTTGGACCCGCTTCATGATTTTGTATAATCTTTTAATTTGGGTTGAGTATGCCGGGGCACTTGCTAGTTCTGAAAGTTCTTCATATTCTTGATCATACTCCTCGTTTGCCTCTTGTTCTTTTGTCTCTTCTTCATCCACTTCTACTTCTACTACTCCCGGTTGGGTCGGGGCTGAAGTTGTAGTCGTGGGTTGTTGTCCTTGGGTCTGCTCTGCTTCTGTCTCCAGGTTAGATTCATTGATCAAACGGGCAATTTCTTCATCTGTCATATCAGCAAGGGTGTAACCTTGAGGAAACTCCAAGTCTGATGGAATAGGAGGGAACACCAGGTTGGGTCCTTCTGCACTTGGTCTGGGTAGGCGAATGGTAAATGGTCGGACACGCCTCATTTGTGGAGGAGTCACCTCGGGTGTGGTAGTGGCTCCCCTAGGTTGAGCGCATGGTAATTGAACTCCCCCTCTCATCTTCTTCGATGGAGGGCCCGCCGTTGATAGTCGTCTTTGGAACTTTGGGCCCTGGACCATACTAGTGCTCTTTGAATGGGCACGTCGTACGCTAAGCACCTGTAAATTATTTTGTGAGAGCACAGCATCCATGAAGTACATTTTTCTGTTTCTTATTCCACCGTTGATGGGCTAGGCGTATTTGATCGATGATCTAGTGCGGTATGTTGATGGTGAGATTCTCTGTCTCCGCCAAGTACAAGCTGAACCATATCTTTTTTGGTGGCATAGTGAATCATTCTTGGGCGGGAAAAGCAAAATGTTGCATAATAGTTTGTAGGTGTAGAGCAATGGTAGGTGTCATTGCTACCATGTCCTTCAATTTGTTGAGATCCTTATGCTTCATCCTGCCTGGAACCATTGTTTCTTTCTCAGTGGGAATATGCATTCCTTGCATGTTCAATGCTGCCCGTACCAAATTGAGGGTCAGTTTGAATCTCTTGAGTTTGTGGCCTGGCAATAGTGAGGGTAGCACAAAAGTACTATCGCCTCCCTTGGCCCTGCTAGGAGTGATGGTACTGATAAAATAGGAGCAGCAAAGGAAATCTGGCTTAGGCAAATGTGCTCTGAAGTAGCTATCCAATCCCGCTTTGGTCCAAACCGATCGCATTACGTTTGCATTTTGATAGTTTTCAAATTCGCGAGTGAAGAAATGGTAATGTCCCCATTTGCCATTGAACTCAATTTCTGCTTCCCAGAAGTAGGTGCCATCACCCAATGGCCCTGCGACATCACTAAACCAATGAGCGTGTTTCCCCACTTGAGAAGTGTGTCCCTGAGGAGGGTCCTGAATAGGGAGAACATGCACCACTTGAAGTTCTTGAGGCCTCTCGATGAGTGGTGGTTCCAGGAGGAGGGTTTCAATGTCCACAATCTGTGCGCTAGACCCTGCCTGGGAACTGGGGCCTCCTGCTTCTGCCATTGTTATTGCTTGCTTACTGGTTCTGTGAGAATATAGATCATGCGTTAATATTGTAATGGACAAGATAGAACACTTTTTGTCCTTGTTACAACATTATCATGAGGTGAGTAATGGGTTAGTGGGTCAGTGAGTGCTAGATGAGTGTGTGTGTAGTTAATGAATGGATAGTTCTACGAGCTAGATGGAAAGATGCAATGTATGAGTGATGTAGTTAGCAAGTGAGGATGAATTTACACATGGGGTTCGGGGGTTTTATTACAAGTTTTAGGCTGCCAAACACAATGGATGGCTTTCGGTTTTAGTTTAGTGGAGACTCTCGAGGGCTTTATGAGTATGTCTGTTTGGGAATGAGGCGTTTTTGGGACCCATTTACAAGTGAGTCTGTGCGTGCTTTTGGGTGACTGTATGTTCGTGCGTATTAAACAAGAGTGGGTAACGGCTCCTTGAGTGAGTGAACCCTGTTGTGTATGATGTGATTCATGCGTGACTAGTTGAGCCCGCAAGCAAGCCTTAGGCACCCAAATTTGTCTTGATTGTGGGCCAGCCTTCATCGACTTCTTGGGCACCCAGATAGATTTCACTTTCTCAAAAGAAGTTTTGGAAGTCTTCCTATTAGTATCATGTCATTGAGTACTAGTAGGAGGTTGAGATGATTGTTGTCGCTTGGCTGTAATAGGCCGCTCGCCTTTTCGCACCCACAATTGTTTCAATGGCTGAGTCATTCTTCTTTGTACGTTCTTTTGGCCTCCAGCATAGGTAGTCTTCAGTAATTGATCTGCCTGTGGTTGCTACCTCCCTTTGGCCTTTGGAAAAGAAGGGAGTTCCGTTGAGTCCTTGACTTCTTTATTGAGATCACCATTCCTCTGCATCACATAGCTTTGGACAAGAACAGCATGGTCAACTTCATGTGTACCCCTGGAAGGACCAAGAGTATGTGCCTTTCCTAGTTCCTTGAGTGCTCCATTATCTAACTCAATTGTAATTTGACTCTGATTTACCCAGACCTGAAGAACTCCAGTTCTTAGGTTTAAGTTGACTGCATGGTCATAGATCCAGTCTTGACCCAAGACCAGAGGCTCAGTGAGATCCTCATCTTGACACACTAGTACCTTAACTGTCATTGGAACATCTTGAATGGAGAGGGGAAGTTCCACCTCGCCCATGCAAGGGGTTTCCACACCTCCCAATCCTATGAGATATGCTTCTATAGGATTGACTTTTAATTTCAATTCTCGAGAGTAAGAAAGTCTCACCGCACTAGTGGCTGCACCTGAGTCAATCAATGCTCGCACAATTTTTGCACTAACTCCTTGTCCTATCTCTAAGGTCACAAAAGGACACCGATCTATTATTCTTTGGGGCCTTATTCCTGAGACTTCACACATTGCCACATGATATCCTGGATCCTCATAGGCACCTGTCCTAGGTTGATCCCTACCGTGCCGTCTCAACTTCATCCTTCTTATGCGTTCTAAAGCTTCTGCTTGAGCTTCTTCTCGAACTCGTTTTTCTTCTTCTTTGTGTTTCTTAGCAGTGTTGAGTCGACTGAGCATTTCTTCTGTGAGAGGTTCCTGATACAACTTGACTTTGCACCCGCTGATGTAGCTCGGAAGAATATCACCTTCTAAGGTGGCTAATTGTACTGCTCCACTCGTTGAGATCCTATTTATGATCATAGGTCCATAACCACGTTTTTCTAGCTTTCTCGCATGTTGTTTCAGAGTATATACCAAAACTAAGTCTCCGGCCTTTAATCCTTTATCCTTAACATGGGCATCAAAGTACGCCTTCTGTCGTTTCTTAGCTGCATATATTCCTGCTGCAGCTCTTAGTCTGGTTTCACCTAATCGTTCAAGGTCAGAAATTCTCGAAGAGAGTTCATGACCCGTCCACTCATGCTCCTGTGCTATTCTCAATGTGGGAATCAAGAAGTCCAGAGGTAGCACTGCATTTTGATCGAATACCATCTGGAAGGGTGTGGCTTGGAGTACCGCTTTATAGGCCACTCGGTATGCCCAAACAGCATGGTGTAGCTATTTGTCCCAATCAGAGCGTTTATTATTCACCAATTTGGTAAGCACATTGCATAGAATCTTGTTTGTGCTTTCGGCTTGCCCATTAGCCTGTGGGTGATAGGGAGCAGACTTCTTGTGTACTACCAAGAATTCTTGGAGGAGATTTTCAATAACTTCATTCAAGAAGTGTGTGCCTCTATCACTTACCAGCTCTATAGGTAGCCCGTATCTTGTGAACACATTCTCAAATAGGAACTTAGCAGTTTTTTGAGCATCATTCTTTGTCGTAGCTTTTACCTCTACCCACTTTGTTAGATAGTTGGTGGCAACAATGATGTATTCAGCATGTGAACCCTTAGCCGGGGAATTAATAGGACCTACGAAGTCTATTCCCCACTTAGAGAATGCACGTCCACCCATCATGGGTTTCAGTGGCATCTCATCCTTGCGTATAGGATACTGAGTTCTCTGACAGACATCACACCGTTTCACATAGGTACGTGCATTCATGTGCAGGGTCGGCCACCAAAAGCCCGCAAATAGTATTGCCTTGATCACCCGATCTGGTCCAAAATGTCCTCCTGCTACACCTTGGTGAGCTGCTTCCAATATCTTGAGATATTCGCTCTCATGGACACATAGTCTCAGGTAACCATCTTTACCACGCTTGTATAGATTATCACCAATGAGTGAGTAATCTAGGGCTTCTTGTTCTAGACTTCTTCGTCTGGCCAGTGTCATATCTTGAGGGAATGTTCTCATCCTCAGGAAATCTACTAATGGTTCACTCCAATCTGGCACTATGGACACTTGATAAAGAGTAGCATGCTCCACAGGTGGTTTAGTGCAACAAATTGGGCATTCTTTACACATCTTATGTACATCAGCTTCCATAGTAGGCCAATGCACTCCGAGTCTCCTTAGTGTCTGTAGGGTTTGTTGTTTTGAGTAGTGTTGCTCTAATGCACCTACATGTGCCAATTGCAACCATTTAGCGTACTCATCCTCTTCCACACAACAAGCCAATATCCCTTGATCTATCTGTTTGTACATGCTTCCTGCCATGATGTGGTACTTCTGGGCTCTTACTACCTCTCTACCTTGAGTGTTTATGACTGGGTGGTTAGGCCCGTATGTCAATACTGGCACTAATGGCTTAGCCCACTAAGGTACAACTTCCAGATTAAACAAGTAAGCATCAGGAAGGTCATCTGATACTCCTTGTGGGGCTTCTCCCGATGTGAGCCTAGAGAGGTGGTATGCTCTCAAGTGAGTCTTCCCTTTCCTCACCACAACCTCAAAGTCGTATTCCATTAGCAAGAGAAACCATCTTACTAATCTATCGGTATTGCATGGCTTGTTTACCAAGTACAACAATGCCTGATGATCAGTAAAAAATTTAAACTTATTTGCAAGCAAATAGTGTCTAAACTTTTTAACTACATATACCATGCCTAATCCCTCTCGTTCAGTGGTTGTATAGTTTCGTTCAGCCGCATTCAACTGTCTACTAGCATAGGCAATTGGAAGATCCATGTTGCCTTCGCCTGTAGGTTGTGCAAGTACACATCCAATAGCATAATTGGATGCATCCACATGAACATGGAAGGGCTTATTCCAATCCGGTGTGGTCAAGATTGGTGTTGAACACAATCTTCTTTTGAGCTCATTGAAGGAGTTTTCACATTCATCAGGCCACTCAAAGTTGGTCAAGAGTCCGTACAGAGGCTTTGCTATGATGGCATACATGTGTATAAACCGTCGGTAATAACCACAATGCCCCATGAAAGCTTGTACTTCCTTGACATTCTTTGGCCTAGGTAACTCAGCTATGGCTCGTACTTTCTCTTCATCGGTGGATATGCCATTCTTTCACACTATGTGTCCTAGAATCTTGCCTTGCCTGACCATGAAAACACACTTTTCTGGGTTCAAGTAGACTTGATACTCTCTACATTTGTTAAAGATTTGCCTGAGTTTTGGTATATGTGTCTGTCTAATGTTGGAATGAGCACAGAGATCATCAACATAGACCTCTAAATTCTTCCTCAGGAATTCTTTAAACACGTGACACATCAATCTTTGGAAGGTTGCAGGGGCATTGGTCAGCCCGAATGGCATTACCCAAAAAGCGAATATGCCCCACTCTATGGCAAAAGCTGTCTTATGATGATCTTCTGGAGCTATAGCTACTTGATTGTAGCCCAAAAATCCATCAAGGAAGCTGTACACTTCCTTGCCTGCTACTCTTTCTAAGAGATGTTCTGTGATAGGAAGCGGATAGTTGTCTCGAATTGTGGCTGCATTAACCTTCTTCAAGTTAATGCATACACGTAGCTTTCCATTCTTCTTGGGCGCCACTACAATGGGGGATACCCACTCAGTGTGCTCAATTTCATAGATAAATCCAGCTTCTACCAGACGATCTATCTCTTCTTTGATCTTGGCCGCATAATTATCATTATATGTGTATGGCTTTTGCTTAGAGGGTTTTGCGTCTGAGGTCATAGGAATTGTGTGTGAGCATATGTCTGGGTCAACACCCTTCAAATCCTTGTAACTCCAAGCGAATACATCTCTGTATTCTCTTAGCAAGGCTATTAACGCATGCTCTTCTTCCTCGGTTAGGTCATGGCCTATGTACGTGCATCTCTCCTCTCCTTCTTCCATGGCTACCACTATTTTCTTGGTGGTTTTCTTTGTTATCGTAGGCCTCTCCTGATTGGGCCTTGCGTTTTGGCATTCTTACCATGACTCTTCTATCGTCTATCTCATACTTTTTAAAGTTTTCAGGGACCTCAAACAAAGATTCTTCCTCTTCTGGTGTGACTTCTCTCTTCTTTCTTTTCTTTCCTTCATCCTGAGGGGTCACTTGTGTGGCTAACCGTACATCATTTGTTATCTCTTCGTGTCGCTGGGGTTGAAATTCTACTTCATAGAAGTATTCTTCATCTGATGCAAAAGGTGGGTCCATAATGATTGACTCTAGATCGGAGTCGCTCGCATTCTCAAATGCATCAGGGCTAGGTTCACACTCTTCTAAAACTGCATCTCCCATGATTGGCTCTATGGAGAAAACTGAAATGTCATAGCCATCCTCATCACAGTGTGGTGTCCATTGTTCTTCATTGATGGCTACATCCATGGTTGCTAGGATTTCTGCCCAGCTGTGGGGTTCAAATTCTTCATCAGGAAATACTAGAGGGGCATAGGTTGGGTCTTGAATGGATCTATGTGTTTCTTTTGCACCTATCTCTCTGGCTTTTTCTCTCTTCTCCTCTTCTACTGCCACTTTACACATCCATAAGTGAGTGTCTTCATGCATCCATGAGGATCCTGATCCTATGGAGTGCACTGACTCTGTATCATCGTTAGCTCTATGGATGGGATTCCATTGAATAGGAGGGACATTTCTATGAGAGTAATCTTTGAGATTGACTTTGGTCGTAACACCTAAGTGTTGCAAATACAAGGAATTGGTTCCCCAATCCTGGACCACTTGCAACTGTCACATAAATTGTCTTCCCAAAATCATCTCATAGGCATGGTTCTTGCTAAAATCACAGATAGCAAACGTGTGCTCAAACTCTACACCACATGTAGTGAGAGTTATTCCTTCCAGCAAGCCTAAGGGTCTTTCTATGTGGCCAGCAGCCATCTGCAATTTCATCCTCGTGGGCCTGAGTGCTGGCTTGCCCCACCGCTTCCATAGGGAAGTGGTGGCAATAGCAACTCCTGCACCTGAGTCTAGAATTGCCTTAGCTGTGTACCCCTGATGGGTAATGGGAAGATAGGTGTTTCCTTCTTCACCTTCACTCATATCTCCTATCTTGTCTAGAGGAATTTCTGGCACTGTCCTATGAGAACCTACCTGGGAACGAGGTTTTGCTATCTCTGGTACTTGTTTGGCTACATGTTTCCATAACTCTGGCCTAACTTTGAGTAGCTCTTCTAAAGTGAGGTTGCACTGCACCTTAGTATTCTTTACTACCTCCGTATTCCTAGGTATTATCGAGTCTTCGTTTCTTACCATGACTGTGGGTGCTCTCATACAAGTAGACTTGGCTTCCCATGGGCCTGTGAAATGGGGTAATTCCTGTAGGGAGTTAGACTCGAAGTCTAACCTCTCTTGATTTTGTGCACTCTCTTGCTCTCCATAAATGGAAGGAATATCTTGTGGGAATTGATCATGTGTGTCATCAACAAGTTCAATGGGAGGAGGGGCTTCACTTTCATTAGCCCATTTGTCTTCTTGAATCTCTCGTAGGAATTCTGGAGTGAACCTATTCATAGAAGAGGAGGTGTCTGGTTCAATGGAATTGGGCACATAAGCTTCCTGTGGGGGATGGCTTATGTTTTTGCTTGCCTCATCTCTTTCTTGATTTTCTCCTTCCTTGGCAGATCTTGCAATTATGCTCTCTAACTTCTCTAGGAGTCCATCCAAGTGCAATTGTGTCTTAGCTGAGCCTGAGTAGTTGAAAAGGCGACTGGCCTCAAACATGGTCTGAGCCAATGCGACCATTTTCGCACACAGCTTGGTTCTCTCTATCTCTAGGTCAGATCTAGGGTAGCACTTGTCATGATCCGTCACATTCGGCCCTTCTTGGATTCTGGCCTGATATGACTTAAGCATCATGTCTATGTCTTCAGGAGTGGGGTCAGCTAGCACTGATCCTACTCTAGGGGGTGGTGGAATGGTATGATGAGGTGGGATGGAGGGTGGGGAAGAAGGTGATATGGATGGAGGTGGAGGTGACATGTGAGAGTTTGTTTGAGAGGTGAGTTCAACAATTTTGGCTTTTGTTTCTCTTATGCTTTCTTCTAAGTCGCTCATCTTTTTAGACCATTGTCTTTTCATTCTTTCTCGACTATCCCTCCAGGCTCTCGACCGTTTCTTAGCTATGCTCTCGGTTTCACTAACCTTTGCACTCTTCTCTTGACCTATTCCTGGGTTCTGTTGCAAAGCCTGGGCTCTAGTGATCACTTGTACTGGTGCAGTGGAAGTGACACTTCCTGTTGAATCTACAACTAACCCAATAACATTGATAGGAGTAATTTTTGGCATATTATTGGGGTTCTTTGGGCATTCTTGTAAGAGATGCTCCTTCCCGCAATCTTGGCAAAAGCCTTGTATTGTTACTGACTGGGGTTGTGTAGGTGCAGGCATGGGGCAATCACGAATGAGGTGATCTCCCTGACATCTGTAGCAGGGCCCCCTAGGGAATGAGGGTCTTACCTGCCTAGGTTGAGGTCTAGAGTTGGGGTTTGCGTACATGACATTTGTGTAATCTGGCTCCCAACTACGTTCATTTGGTTCTTCACTACAATAAGACTCACCATGTTTAGGAGACTGCATATAGTAAGCCTGGGGACTATCAATATGTGTAGAATCAAAGCTATGGTCACTAGGATCACTTTCTGAAAGCAACGGTGTTACTGGCACTATAGCTCTATTCAAATTTTCCTCAGCTGCTGCATACTTTACAGGAATCACATTAGCTAGGGTTGGGGGTTGTTGAGCTAACACAGGTTGTGGCCTTTGTTGGTTTTGGTAGCGTTGTTGATAGGGTTGCTACGGTCTACCATATTGTTGTGGAGGGTACTGGTTCTGGTATCTTCCCTGTTGTGGATAGGGCTGAGGGTAGGTTTTTCTAACCGCTTGCTTATTGTATGGACTGTCTTGTGCTGTGTGATTTGTGTATCTCCATTCTATGGTGTAGTATTGGCTACTAGGATTCACTTGGGGTTGAGCCATGATGGGACATGCATTCGCCATATGGTCACCACCGCAAGTATAGCACCTCTTTACTGGGGCAAATCTAGGAATTTGTTTACTAGAGACACCTAGTTTTTGAGCTACTTTCTTTGCTAATTCCTCGATTGATGTGGATTGCGAGGAAGAGAGGCTAGAAGCACTATCGGAATCTTTGTAGATTTTTGAAAGCTCTAGTTCCTCCCCTAGGTTATCCTCAATGTCAATGCACATGCTTACACACTCTTCTATGGTCCTAGGGTCCTTCAAGTACACATAGGACCTCAATTTGGTACTTAGCAATCCATCCAAGCATTAAGCCACTTGTTTGGCAGGTGTGGGTAACTCAAGAACAGGGCATCTCTCAAGATACTGCCTAAATCTTCTTCCTGCAAGTCTCACGGTCTCTTGAGGGGTCTGCTTGAAGTTGTGTATCAATGAGGAAGTATTATGCCTTATGCCACTTTTAGAGAATTCGGTGATGAAAGCCTCTAAAAGTTGGTCTATGCTCCTGAACTATCTCGCATTCAATGGTTGAAACCACGTAAGGGTTGTGTTCCTAAGTGTTAGACCAAAGGCATTATATTGCGTGAACAGGTCCTCAACTTGTTCAGCTCTCAAGAATTGCCTAAACTCGGCCACATGATCATATGGGTCTCCTGTGCCATCGAAGTAATTCTTCATGGACTTAACTAACTGAGTCGGTCTCAAAATCCTGGCGTGCTCCCTAGGTCTTGACAGAGGGAAATCATCAGCATTCCTCTAGTTCCTTGGGGCTCTAAGTCCCTCAGGTTCCACTCTATTTGTTTCCGTTCTCGTTCTGTCTCTTCCCACTGGGTTGGCAAAGCTTACCTCCGGTCTATCTCTATGTCTGTCTCTTTGAGATCCATGAACATGGGATGTTCCAGCTCCAGGGTGACCAAAGGACACATTCGATCTTGGTTGGGGGAAAATAACTTCACCTTTCCAAGTGTAAGCATGCCTATCATTTTCTGTAACCACAAAGACCCTCTCTGAAGCATGATCCAGGTAGGTCACTCTGCCTGCTCTATCAGGATCTTTGAACTCACATATCATGATTGTTCCTTCCTCATTCGGCTGATGAGATCTATACCTCCAAAAGGCTTCATCAGTCTCTCGGTTCAGGAGTAGATCTATGCTCTTATTGTCTTGGGGAATCCACTCTGGTGTGATAATCCTAGTGAGAACAAATTTGCCTCGGGGGGTTCTAGGTTCTACACCCATGTTTCCTTGCTCTAGGTCACCTAAGTCCGTTTCTGGGACCACATTCCCAAATTCATATGTCCTATCTGGATGACTGGTGACTACATATATTGTCCCTTCTTTGTCCAAGTACGCTCCATTTTCAAACTTGACCGCTGGATGTTCTAGTCCAATGGATTGGTCAGGGTTTTTGATCTGGACCACAGATCTTCCTAGGCCGTCCTCATAGATGCTAGCACCTAATCGGTTGGTCCTAAGGTATTCGAGTTGCGTCTTGTAAGGGCCTTCCACCCTATGTAAATATGGCACTCCAGAGCTTCCTATAGGTCTCTCCATACCGTGGAACATCTCAGACTCGCTAGTCTCAGAGCTAGGGTAATACGAATGATGGCTCAATTGCTGGTCCCAAGACCTAGCAGTATGATTGAAACTAGCCTCTGAAGATCTAAGACTTTGTCTATCTCTCCCTAGGTGTCTTCCTGATCTAAGGTTCATATGCCCAATTGAATGATCTCAAATTTTCCCAAGTACACTTTGCATTGCTGAGTTCTTTTGTATTAGTCACTTGTTCTTTTTTAATTGCCCTTAGGGTGTCACTTCTTGTCCAATTAATCTTCATCGCAAGGAACACTCGAATTTTATTGTACTTTGAGTGTGGTCGCTCAATTTAAGTTCTTTTCCCTTAGGTTGTTTTGCAATTGTAATCTCCTAACACTTGCACTCGAGTGATTAGAGTTCTAGGACTTGGTCGTTCTTAACGTGTCCTTAATTAATCAAGAGCTCTATCCGTACTTAGCCTATGCTAGGGATTGACAGAGGGTGTTGAGAATTTCCAACCTTAAGTTTCTTCCCTTGGTTGCCCTTGTATGCCCAGGAAGCGTGTTCCCAAGCTCGCACTTACTCTTGCTTCGAGTACCCTTTGATACTCTCGAAGAACCTGAAAAAGTCCACAATTAGCTCAAGAATTGAATTCAGTTGACAGACAGATCACTTTCATGCATGTAATTCACAGACCCAATTGTCTTTTGCCTCTATGGAAATCAATCCCAAGGGAAACTTGGTTTTCCTACCCCGGGATATGGTCACTTCAAATTACCCTATCTAATAATCCTGACATTAATTCTACTGTAACTAGTGGAAGTTTTGGTTGTACTCCCCACGAGCTTTCCAACAAAATAAAAATCACCGCAATCGGATTTCGTATGAGGAGGTTATGTCCGTTTAGGGTTTTGGGGCTAAAATAGGATTTAAAATAGGTTAACCGGTAGACACAACTTCTCAAAAATGCTCTAGGTATAGGCCTCACAATGCTCTACTAACCCTTAAAATTTCCCCACAATTTGCCAAAAAATTAGACCACTATTTTTTACCCTAAAAATTTGGCCAAATTTTCTCGTCAATCGCGTTCGCCAGCTCTGTCAATCGCGATTGATAGGTTAATCGCGATCGACGTGTCGGTCGCGATTGACAGGTCCGTCGTGGCTGTCAGTCGCGATTGACATACATAGCAGTTCAAGGTTCATGAGGGTATTGATGGGCGTGTGTCAAGAGAAAGTAGATAAGGAACAGAGCTCTCATACATTCTCACACACAAAGAGAGGAGCACACACAGATTGAGGCAAGGAAGAATAATCTTCTTCTTCTATTACATAAAGAGAATATACAAGAATGACGTAATGCAACAATACAACCAGTCTAATATATAAAGAAGAACACATTAAAAAACCCTAACGTTCATGAATGAGTGAGTTGGAAAGAAAAACAATGTGCCACCACTCTCAATAGATAAATCTAGTAAAGCTCACTAAGGTATCCATGACATATATTGGCATGACCACTATACATGTCAGAGAAATAAAAAGTGTTACATGTCATCTTCAATTATGACATATTGAGCTTGGTATCTCAACACTCCCCCTCAAGCTCAACATCATGTCTTGCAATCCAAGCATCTTTTGAAACTTCTTCAACTTCTCTGCTCCAAGTGCTTTAGTGAAAATATCAACAACCTGCTCATCTCTCCTCACATAAACAAGATCAATATCACTTGCTAATACATTTTCTCTAATGAAGTGATAATGTATCTCAATATGCTTTGTTCTAGCATGAAAAACAAGATTTCGTGCTAATTGGATGCTAGTAAGATCATCATAATAAATGATGATAGGCTTGTGCACTTCCACACCTAAATCTACAAGTAGCATCTCTAACCATGATGCTTCTCATGCTTCCATAGCAACACCTCTATACTCAGCCTTTGTACTCGACAAAGCAATAGTGGTTTGCTTCTTAGTGCTCCATGTAACATATGCAGTCCCAAGTGAGAAAAGAAAGCCACTATTAGATCTTCTATCTAGATTAATACTACCAACCCAATCTGCATCAGTGTATCCATGAACCTGCAATTCTGCATCAGCTTCATAAAATAATGCGAAATCCAAATTAGCACTCACATAAGGTAGAATGCTTCTCTATGCATCTAAATGTGGTTTTTTTTGGAACCTGCATAAATTGACTTTGAATTCCTATAGTGTAGCTTAGACCAGGTCTTGTAATTGTAAGATATATCAAGCTTCCCACAATTTTTCTATATATAGTAGCATTTTCCGATGCTTCACCTGATGTAGTATCCAAATTCAAATATTGATCTAATTCGTAGACATTGTATTCATCATGTGATGTTAGACCATGAACAAACTCTTTGAGTCATCTGCACTTGTGGATGCAGAATCGCTTTGTTGCTTTCTACTATTTTGATTCTTCAACTTGTGATCACATTCAAAGTGACCATGTTTACCATAATTCTAGCATCCCTTATTATCATTACTTGAATCATTTCTTTGCAAATTTCTATGGCCTCTTTGGCTCCCCTTTCCTTGAAATTTTCCTCTACCTCTTGCATGATTTTGTTGTTGACCTTGGTCCTGGTTGCTATTTTCTCTTCCTCTTCCTTAGCCTCTTCCTTAGCCTCTTCCTTTGCCAAAGTACAATACTTGCTTCAAACCTACTTTTCCTTGGGAGTTCCAGTCTTCACCAAGCTTCTTTTCTTCAATTATCAGCATCGACACAAGATTAACAGAAGTCAAAATATTTTCCATGGTCTGAATAGAAGTTTTGAATTGCTTATATGCGGTTCCTAAACCACGAAGGCACACTTCTACCTTATCATCGTCATCTACATTGAAACCAATAGATGTAACTGACTCACATATGCTTTTGATTTTTATGATGTAGTCACTTACCGACATGCTCTTTTTCTCTAGTGTATGTAGCTCGTTCTTGCGTTGCAATTTTTGTGCCTTTGTATTGGTCTCATACAATGTGACCAGACCCTTCCAAGCCTCTTTTAGAGTTTTGGCATCTTGTATGTGCCTCATCATGCTATCCAGTATGCTAATAGACATCCAATACATTACCTTCCATGCTCCTTTATTCGAGACTTCATATGATCTTATCTGATCGAGAGTCTGATTCCTCTTTGGGAACTATAGAGCATTTTCATTCTCTCCTTCAATGTACTTCCAATAGCCTTTTCCAATCAAGAAATTTGTCATTTTGAATCTCCAAGCATGAAAGTTGTTGTCCAACTTATTGCTCATAAGTTGACTCATTCCATCAACGTTTTCCATTTTTGCAGTAATTCACAACACTCCAAAAACACTGGAAGTAGTACCTTTGCTTTAATAATGTCACACTGTGACATGATAGTTTAATCTTTTTAAAACATAGTTTTTGTGTATCAATAGTACATGGAATCGCTTGAAATTGTGGATCTTGAATATTTGAGTGTTTCCTAGCAGAGTGCAAGTTACAAATTTGCAAACTAACTTGGTTTTTTTGTGGCCCCCACCTTGTGGGCTTGAAACGGAGGTTGAGATGGCTCTAAAACTAAAATCTGAGCCAAATGAGTGTCCCTAAAGGACTAACACACGAAAATATTTTGATGCCTCGAGATTGTTTATGAAGCATGCTTTCTCCACACCTTCTCCCATACTCTTCACTGTCAGCCTTCTCCATGAGCGATCTATAGCTACACTAGCTCTAATACTATGTCAAGAGAAAGGAGATAAGGAAGAGAGCTCTCACACACTCTCACACACAAAGAAAGGAGCACACACAGGTTGAGGCAAGGAAGAATGATCTTCTTCTTCTTCTTCTTCTTCTTCTTCTTCTTCTTCTTCTTCTTCTTCTTCTTCTTCTTCTTCTTCTTCTTCGTCTTCTTCTTCGTCTTCTTCTTCTTCTATTACATAAAAGGAATAAACAAGAATGTCCTAACACAACAGTACAACCAGTGCAATATATAAAGAAAAGTACATAAGAAAAAACCTAATGTCTTTGAATGATTGACTTGGCAAGAAACAGATGTGCCATCACTCTAGGTGGATGAATCTAGTAAAACTCACTAAAGTATCCCTGACATATACTGGTGTGACTAGTATACATGTCACAGAAATGAAAAAGTGATACCTATCATCATCGATCATCACATGTTGAGCTTGATAGCTCAACATCATATGCATACCTTTAATCTTGAATTTCAAATTCAACTAATTACAATGATTATTCATAGTAAAACGTGAATTTAGGAAAGGTTATAACTCATGCATCATTTTTATAAATGTCATAAATGATTATAGACATACCCTTTTCGATGCACATAAACCTTTATGAGAGCTTATAAGGTGTGTTTTATATCTGACTATCCTTGTAAATTACCACCAACTAGAGGATCCTTTGACCATAGTATAGACTTAATTTTTGGTATTTCTCCTCTTTATAAAGCACCTTATAGGAATGGCCCTCTTCAACAAAAGCAAATAGAAAACCAAGTTGAAGATTTACTTCAAAAAGGACTTATGAGGCCTAGTTCTTCCTCATTTGGAGCACCTGTTTTCTTAGTGGAGAAAAAGAATAAAACTTATAGGATGTGCATTGATTATAGAGCCCTTAACAGGATCACAATTAATAATAGACACCCTATTCCTTCGATAGACGACTTGCTAGATAAACTTTGAGAAGCTTGTATCTTTAGTAAGATAGACCTAAATTTGGGTTACCATGAGATATGACACATAGTGATATTTAGAAAAATGCTTTTAGGACTCAAACTAACCATTATGAGTTTATGATAAATCCCTTTGGACTTACCAATGTTCTTGCTATTTTGCATGTAGTGGTAATGAAGATCTGTATGCTTTGTCCTAGCATGATGAAGGGGGTTCTTTGCAATAGCTATAAAACTCTGATCGTCTAAAAATATTTAAATTGGAAGTTGAACTTGAACATCAAGATAATTGAAAATATTTTGTAACCAAAATAATCCAAGTGTATCTAGAAAGGAATCCTTATACTTTGCTTCACTTGAAGATGTAGCAACTGTAAGCTGTTTCTTGGAAAACTAAGAGATAAGACAATCTCCTAGAAAGAAACAAATAACCACTTGTGATTCTTCTTGGGTCTTTATCACCTACCCAATCAGAATATGAAAAACCTTTAAGTAATAAATGTGAAGACTTTGGAAATACCATAGAATAATTGGAAGTTCCCTTCAAATATCTAAAAATTCTCTTATTAACTACTTTCCAATGAATTTTGAGTGGATTGTGCATGAACTTGGATACTTGAGAAATTACAAATTGAATGTTCAGAGGTATTACATAGATATATCAAGCAATGAACTGCCTCACCATATAATGTAGCATTAAATGTTTCTAAATCTTCTTCCGACTCTAATGACACATTGACATCCATAGGTGTCTACATAGGATTGGAATTTTTCATCTCAAACATTTCCAATAATTTATCAATGTAATTTTGTTATGTCATGTGGATACACTCATCTCTATACTTGAATTCAATCCCAAGTTAATCATGCAAATTACCTAAATCATTTACATCGAATGTATGATTAAGTTCTGCTCTAAAATATTGAAGATCTAAATCCTTGGGACCTGTTATGATCATATCATCAACATATATGATAATAATAATCAAAACATCTTTTGAGCTTTCTTCCATGCATTTTGAACACTAGGTGGTTCATTCTTAATTGAAGTAAGGGCTAAAATGTTATGAATCTCAAAATGTTCTCCATAATTTTCCTGATCTGCTTGTTGTCTCCTTGTTTGTCATTGGGTTCTTCCATTGTATTCCTTTATACCATTGTCCTTCTAGGTTTGATATAACCACTTTGGTGTATCCTTGAAAAGTGGTGGAATCCTTTCTAGTTCTTTTGTATCTCTTTCTTCTAGAAATTTGGAACCTTCTCCAAGTTCATAAGTCGGAACTTCAAGAGGTATTGATGATGGACTAGGTAATGAAATTCTCTCTCCATCTTTATTAAGTGCATCTCTTAGGGTTTGAGAAGGTTCATCACTCCCCTTGTATGACTGAATATAAGAAACCGAATTCCTTCTAAAAAATGCATAATCATCTGCTTTTATGAGATTTGGAATCTCTTTCGTCTTATCATAAATCTGACTTTTTGCAATACATGCATTGCATGAGAGTAGGATATCACCTGTATCTAAAACATAGAATCTCTATCCTTTGCTTTCAATTGCATAACCAATAAAGACAACTTTAATTTCTTTTATATCAAGCTTACCACAAATCTTCTTCTCAATGTGAACATAAGCTGGAGAACCAAAAACTTCAAAGTAGCTCACTTTGGGCTTCTTCCCACAATAAGCTTCATAAGGTGTGATAATATTTAAAGATTTTTTGGAAGACCTATTCAGAATGTGATTAGTTGTATGTATTGCATCAAACCAAAACTTGGGAGAAAACTTTTTGGATGACATCATACTACACATCATCTCAACCAGTATCCTATTCTTTCTCTTTGCAAAACCATTCTGTTCTAGCATATATGTAATAGTGAGTTGATGAGATATACCTTTGTCTTTAAGAAAAGAATTAACGTCTTTATCCATGTACTCTCCTCCTTTATCACTTCTAAAAATCTAGATCTTTGACTGGATTTCATTTTCAACCATAGCTAAGATTTTCTTAAAAGTAAGAAAAACCTTTGGCTTCACTTTAAAACTATAAATCCATGAATATCTTGAGAAATAACCAATAAAAGTAAAAAAGTACATAAATCCTTGAATAGAATTTGTTCTCATCGGACCATTCATGTCTGCATGTATATCTGACGCTACATCATCTGGTAAAACAAAAGTAGGTAAACTCTCTACCATACCTTGATATTTGATATGCTTGAGAGCTATCTAACTGATATGTCCAAATCTAGCATGCCATAACTTCATATTCTCCTTTGGTGTTGTAGACCAAGCAACATTAGCATGACTTATTTTGGACAATAAAAACATGTCACTTCTATTTTCATCTTGAAGTACACAATGCTCCTCATTAGATGGGAGGATCTGACATGAACCTTTCTTAAAAAAAGCTTTATAACCATCTGACAAGAAAGTAGAAATAGAAAGCAAATTCTTCTTCATGTCTGGAACATAAAGAACATTGGAAATTGTGAAATTTCCACTTGCTTTGGGCTTAAGGTTTACTTCTCCAACACCAACAACATCAAAATCATGACCATATGCAATGGTCACTCTTTTACCTAAAGAGTTAGAAAGGGAAGAAAATACCTTTCTACAACCTATCATATGCTTACTAGCTCTAGAATAAAAAACCCAAGGATTATCAGAGATTGCATTTCATGCTGCATTATTAAAAGCTAATTCTTCAATAGTAACACATGCATAAGTTCTACCTTTGAAGATGTAGGTTTTAAATCATCTTCAACACTATTACCTTATGCTTTCTTCTTCTCATAAAAAATCCTTGTTTTGCATTATGTTATGAAATGGCCTGGTTTTTTACAGTAATGGCATACTCCTTTCTTTGAATCAGATGTAGTCTAAGACTTTCCTTTGGGTGTAGAGGAAGCATTAGGGGAAGGACTAAAAGACTTAGGATTAGAAGACTTACTTTCCTTCTTGGATTTCTGACTCTTCTTCTCCTTCTTTGTCTCCTTCTTGCTCTTTTCCTTCGACGATGATAACATGGCTTCATCATTCTCTTCCATACTCTTTCTTGATCTTCATCTTGAAGTAACAGGAACTGCAACTCTTCAAATGAAAGTTCTCTATCTCTTGTAGAAAGAGATAAAGAAGTAACAAAAGCATGATACGAGGATGGAAGTGATTTTAGAAGTGTATATGCTATCTCTTCATTTGAAATGTTGAATCCAACATTGAGTAATTGATCTCGTAAATCTTTAAGCTTCAGAATATATGTTGAACGGATTCACCAACTTTCATCCTTGTCTTGGCTAGTTGTCTCTTGAGATAAGCTTTTCTAGTAGGGATATTGCTTTGATAGAGATTCTCCAACTCCAAGCAAGCTTGAAGAGAGGTTCAAGATTTCCTGATTTGAGATATAATATGCCTCTTGACTCCCATAGCAATATATGAAAGTGCTAGATCATCCCTTGAATCCCATCTGGGTTGCTCTTTTGTAAGAAATAATCTAGAAGTTGTGCCACTAACTCATGATGATAAAGTGGTTCCTTCTTCTTCACTAACCTCCTATTCAGTAGAAATAGGAATAGGAGTTCTTCTAGAAGATGAAGTAGCCTCTTTTCTGACTTGTCTTGGCCTTGGATAAGTGCCATTGATAGTATTCCATAAGTTCTTTGATACTAACATATTCATCATCCTAAAAGTCCACATTGGATAGTTAGATATTCCTTCAAGCTTGTATTCATTCTCAAGTCTATAATCACTCATCTTGTAAGGGTGTATGCCAACTATGCTCTGATACCAAATGTTGGAAGTTGGTGGACCTTAATAAAAATAAATCACAAGTTTACAGGATCTCCCAACATATGATCCTTAGCATACACACCTTAAGACTCAAAAAGATGAGTGAGAGATAGAGAGAGAATAGACAAGATTTACAAAGTGTATGATAAGCTAGGATGGTCACCTACACTAACTTATATTCCAATGTCAAATTACAATGTGTAAATATGATAAAAACTAACAATATCTGAATCTAGGCAGAAACAGAAACTAGATACAAGATATTGTGTGCAAAGTGCCTAAGAGGTTTGAAGAGTGTGTATGTGAGAATATGGAGAATATGAACAATTTAGAGTTGTTTGATAGAAAATCCTAATTTTGATTAACCTAAATCAGAAACTAGTAAAGGAACAAGTAAGGACACTCATAGTATGTTGGCTGACACTAACTCCTCCAAATAACTACCAAGTGTAGAGCACACCTCCTCCAACTGTGTAAGAACACTTCCTCAAAGCAGAGTAGCTCCTCCTTGATCACCTCTAAGAGTGTTGGGTTTCTTGAGCTATTGATTATAGAATCAAGTGATGATTAAACAATGAACTTTGTTCCTCTTTATATAGTTTTCTAACTTCCACGATGAGCAAAAAACAAAAGCAACAATCGTATGTGGAAAAACACATCATTGCTAATCTTAGCAATTTTGGAAAGCATCAAAAGTTAGTGCCAAAAAAATCTTCACCAATAAAATTACAAAAAGAAAACACTATTTTCACTACCCACAATGGGAATCAAACAGAGGTAGACCATTTGGGAGGTTCTTCACCTAGCCACGCTGCCCACATGATTCTTGTGAACAAAACATGCTTGTTATAGTTGTAATCTTGGACTATTTGACATTGTATCCAACAACTTTATCCCATAACGACATGATTTGGATGATAGTTGATAGGTTTAGTAAATATACATAATTCATTCCATGTAAAAAAAACTTATCTACACCTCAGGCTACTAAGTTGTTCATTAAATGTATTTTCCAGCATCATGATTTTCCAAAATTCATGTTGTCTAATCGTGATGTTTGTTTTTGCAATCATTTTTGGGTTGCATTATTTCAACATTTTGGTTCTAAATTAGATTTTAGTTCTACCTTTCATCCAAAAAATAATGGGCAAAGTGAAGCTACAAATAGCACTATAAGTGATTTATTTACATTGTTAATCATTAGATAATCCCACTAATTGGGATGAGAAATTTCCATTGCTTCAATTTGGTTATAATAACACAACACATACAACTACTAGTCATGCACCTTTTGAAATTATTTATGATAAAAAGATTCCCACTCCCATGTCACTCACTCAAACTGATATTCCTATGGGTGATTCTATCACTCAAGTTCACATTTCTATACTTTACAAAGTTCACGAGCATGTTAGGAAAAGTCAAGAACGTTACACTTGTAATGTCAATAAGAAACAATTAGCAAAGGAATTTAAGAAAGATGATTTAGTATGGTTACATATCATTAAACAATTACCATTAAATGAAATTTGAACAATATTCAACATCCTAAAGTTAAAATTACACCACATTATTATAGACCATTTCACATTATTCAAAAGATTAATGATAATGTATTAGATTAGATATACCATTTAACTGGAACATCCATAACTCTTCTCATATTAGTTTACTAATACCATTCAAAGGAGCTTTACCACTCACTCCTATTCTTTCTCCTCCTTTGCTTGAAGAAGAATCTGAAATCTTAATTCTTGAGAAAATAATTGATCATGATGTACCTACTACACATACAAGTACTCAATATGATAGATATTTAGTTAAGTATAAAAGTCATTTGATTGAAGAATGTCAATAGATCCATAAGAATTCATTGACACCTCATTATGATCACTTACTTTTTTCATATCATTCACATTCACGTTAATGTATTTCCTCCATAATACATTTACATGCATGGTTTTTTACATGGAACATGCTTATGTTGTTTAGTGATGGGACACCTGATTGGCCATCCATGTCTATTTTATTTATATCAACTAAGGTCACTTGCTTTTTCAATTAGGGGCATGTTATCACTTATATAATGTTGAATTTTGGAGTTTAATTTATTGACTTATTAATATGTTTTGTGTTTTTATATAGCAATTGAAGGTTCATGAGGGCGTGGATGGGCATGTTTCAAGAGAAAGTAGATAAGGAAGAGAGCTCTCATACATTCTCACACACAAAGAGAGGAGTACACAGAGATTGAGGCAAGGAAGATGTAGTTGATGAATTGGATGGTGTTGGCAGTAGCCAAAGGCACAAACGATGAGCAAGTATGTGAAAGCGGATTACAACAAAGTAGTGGGGAGCCATGAAGATCATTTTTTTCAAAGAAACATGTTTTTTATTACTTTTTCAAAACCCTCAATAGTGATTTTCATCACTCTTGTATCATATGTAACATAGAACGATCACTTTTGTAATTAATAGCTTCATTTTGTGCAAGCCGAGGAGTCCTCAAGCTTGAGGAGCTTATGTAGAACAAGCATACCAATTTTGGCTATTTTTAGACTCCTTTAGACCTTCAAATAGCACTTACAACTTATTTTTTAACTATGCCAGATACTAATGTGAAACCGATCAAAACTAGTCTAAAAACTATAAATAGAGCTAGAGAGCTCATTTTTGAGGTTAGATAGTATGAGCTAGTGTAGACTTATGAGAGCTTGAGCTTGTAAGAGTGTTCTTGAGTAATAGAATCTACTTTCAACCTTCCATTGTATCTTGCTTGTCTCTTCATTGTGTGTGTGTATGTGTGTGTGCATCTCTATGCTTCTCACCTTCACTTTCACTACATCTCGCGTTCATGATCTTCATATCACTCCTATCTCTTCCGTGGATTGACATTAAGAAGGTGGATCTTCTTAATGTGGTGCTTACCATTGTACTAGAGCAACACCAAATTTGGCACCATTGTTGGGGATCGAGTCTAGGACGAATGTGTGATGGTAAGAGTATAGCAAGAAGTGGTGTTGGAAGGTAAAAATTTCAGTTTTTGTTGTTGTTTTTAGGTATTTTTTTGTGTTTTCCATCTCCGTTACACTCCTTCTTCACCACCACATCATCTTTTTCCACTCCAAAAAAATCAAAAAATTCACCATATCCACCCATCCTCCTCATTTGCCCTCATTTGTGCATGAGAGAGAGAGAGAGCTTTTGTGCTTGTGTGTGCATGTGTGTTTTTGAGTTTTCTTGCAGGTACAGTGCTCAAGAGCAGTAGGAAAGCTTCCAAAAGTGTGAGAAATCCACTTTCTGTCAGAATGAGGAGATCTCCAAGAGATAACACCTCTAACAAAATGAAAAATGTACCATGATGTAGACTTACAATTGTCTACACAACCAGCATAGTCAGAATTTGTGTAACCAATAATGGATGATTTCCCTCTACCTAAGCATAGACACTTGTCCTTAGTGCCACTTAGATATCTCAAAATCATCTTGATCGCTTCCGAATGTTTCTTGCCAGGATTAGACATATATCTGCTCACAACTCCCACTGCAGATGCAATGTTTGGTTTTGTAGCTACCATAGCATACATGAGACTACCAACAGTAGACTAATAGGGAACTTTGGTCATGAGTTCCTTTTCCTCATATGATTTGGGGCTATCATCCTTGCTCAATTCCTTGAAATCAACACCATGTTGTTGCTTAAAACCCTTTGCCAAAAGTTGTGCTTTATACTTTGGAGAAGCACTATCTGATGTGAATTTTAGCTTATATACCCATTCACATGGTAAAGCTTTCCTACCATTTGGCAAAGGTACTAAATCCCAAGTACCATTCTTGTGAATAGAATCCAACACACTCTTCATGGCACGCCCCCACTTGACATGATCCTTTGTCTGCATAGATTCTCTGTAGCAAGAAGGCTCACCGACATCTGTTAGCATAAGAAAATGTAAGCCTAGAACATATCTATAAGGTGGATGTGAGACACGTATAGAACGTCTCAATGGTTGTTGAATAGGAACATGTGTAGACTGATCTCATCGGACATTCTCTTGAACATTCCTATGTGCAGCATTTTTATGCATGCTAACTAGAGGACTAGTATCCTCAAACACCACTCTTCTCACTTCAACCTCCTTAATGGGATGTTTCTGCCATAGGTGTCAGACCATCACGATTAAAGTCGACTTTTGAGGTACACGAGTACACAGCATTGTAGGCGATCCTTGCGCACACACAAATCCATAGCTGCATTTGCAAAATCATCATTTTGGTGGACCATCACGACGGGCTCATGACATCATGATTGTGTCACACCATCGCGATTGGCCCACGCCATCGCGACGGCTCGGCGGACCATCATGCTGGTCTGACACCATCATGACGGTTCACTTGAACCATCGCGACAGTCACTAACCATCGCAAGGATCTCGTCGACCCCACGCCATCACAACGACTCACTTGCCACATGTCAAAATAGACCATCGCGACAATCCCAGGTACGCCATCGCAATGCTTCAAAATCGGACCATCGCAATTGGCTCAAGCCATCGCGCCTCGTGATCATCCCGATGGGCTCATGCCATCGTGACGATTGTGTTGACTGTTGACCATTGCAATAGGCTCACGCCATCGTGAGTGCTCGCTAAACAGACCATCGCAATGCTTCACCTTTGACCATCGTGACGACTCACACACTCGGACCATCGCTATTGTACCACACCATCGTGACGGTTCAACTGGACCATCGCGGCAGTCCCAGACCATCGCGATTATCTCATACCATCGCGATTGTCCACCTAGAATGCCAAAATTAGGGTTTGTTTTTTTTGGGCAATTTTGAGGCTATTTTGAGTGAATTTTTGGGTGATTAAGCTCATTGGAGACCCCTTAGCTCATAATTGAAGAAAAACTTATTTGTCAGTTTTTACCCCCGAGGGCCTGAATGTTCATATCTTTTTCATTCGAAGTCCGTTTTCTGAGCTTTTTAGCTCATTAGAAAGCTCTTTACGAGTATTACGTGATCTCAAGCTATTTTTTTCAAGAAGAACATGTTGACATTTAGATAAAGTAATTTGAGGTTGACCCATTGGTGGGACTAAGAAAGCAAGGGGGCATTTGGGAAATTTCGCAAAGGATAAAGGACCCGAAAAGGTGTATATATCGAAGTGCTTGAGCATCAATTTAAGAATTGGTCTAAACATTGGATTTTTACAGGTCTAGCAAGAGCTATCCAAAGCAATCAAAGCAAGGCAATGAAGAACGCAAGGCTTGGGAAGTGCTACTTCTTGGGCATTAGATCAATCAAAGAAGCAGATTCGAGGTTGGAAGAATACTCAACCCCCTCAATCAATTATTAGCTTAGGCAAAATGTCTAGCATTGTGGATTAAATTAGGATGACGATAGGAATGCATCAAGTCCAAGAGACTTAATTTTTCAAGTCCAAGACTAAAAACAAAGTGTGCTATACGAAAACCTAAAGGAAAGAATTTAAGTCTGAAAGTCGACTCCTGACGTATACATTGAGACAAGATAAGAATTTAAAGGAATTAAAAATGAAACAATCAATCAAGAACAAAGAAACATTGATGATCAGAGTGTGTACTGAGTGATTCAAGAAGTAAATTCATGAACCTTAGATCGGGCAAGCATATAGGTAAGTTATACCGATGAAGCCTTAGATCATCAGAAGCAAGTGTAGGAACTATTGCACGTTCGTGGGCACAACAATTTAAATAGTTATCCTTACGAGGTGGGCTCAGATACTAGTGAGTCAGAAATGGCCTTTAGCATGGAAAGACCAGAAGGAGGGTTAAATGTAGCATATTTGGAAAGACCTGAAGGACCCTACAGAACCCAATTAGAATATGTCCGAACCAACCACTTAGGTAAAAATTTATGAGGATGGTTTGCAAAGATCAGTTGTGCAATTGCCAAGCTTGACCAACCCATTGGATTGGAACGTCCAGTGGTGAAATTTGAGAGAGATGCATACATAGACAAAGAAGGAACAATGTACATCATAAGCAATCAACCTAATCATACCAATGAGTTTGGTGTAATTCATCTAGATACAGAAGCAAGAACCCAAGGAAAAGAACCACTAGGAGAAGAACCCAGGAGACCTAGAGGGAAATCTGTACTGACGAGAGTACTAATCCCAAAGTGGATCCCTTAGGACAATAGAAGCATAGAATTGTTTCTGAATAATGAAACTGATGAAGCATTTTGGAGGTATAGAATCGAACAACCTAGTGAGGTAGGCTCCGTCATGATTTACAAATTCAAGGACCCAGATACACCTGGAAAGTTTGTATACTTAGGTGATACTTGAGAACGAGTATTTGTAGTGTCAGATCACGTGAGAAATACCTACACATGGAGAGGTGAATTAGTATTCCCTCAATCTCGAACACAAGGTGTTGGAACATCCTCAGCCCATGGCACTCAAAGAGAGAAGAATGAAGAGAAACCAGAAATAAGTTTCACTCACCCTATAGGGAGAGATAGACCAACCATGGACACCAATAGAGTGGAGAGACAAAGGGAACTAAGAGTACCAAGTGGTAGAGATGATTTTCCTCTACCTAGACCATGTGAACACCCCAGGGTACTAAGACCCACTCAATTAATAAAGTCAATGAAGAACTACTTTGATGGAACAGGAGATCCCTATGACCATGTTGCGGAATTTAAGCAAGTATTAAGAGCAAAGCAAGTAGAAGACATGTTCACGCTGTCGCGAGGTTCGTAACAAGGAGGGTGGAAAGAAAGTTGGAGTATTCATTTCCACATAAATTTTCTTGAACCTCAGATGTTCAATGGTTTCGGGTCATATTCACAATACTCATACCATAGGTTTAATAATAAAGACATAATAATTGGAACTTTAAAGTTTCCAATTATAGGGATTTGAGAGGCAAAGATCTTGGTATGAAAGGTACTAAAACACCTTTTAAATGGTGGAAACCTAGAATACAAGCTTCTAAATGCATATGAGAACCACTTTCATGCCTTCAAAGTTCTATAGAAGTTTTTAAGGTCTCGAGACCTCTTTCGATCTTCTTCAAGGATGAAATGTGACCATCATTACTTGTTGCCTAAGGGTATTCATTCTTATGTTCTCCACATACCACAATTACTAAAGTGATGGAATTTTTTAAATTTTCAATTGGTTCATTCCATTGTTTACAATAAGCTTTCTAAAGAAAAGAATGGGCATCTCGTATGATTCTTGAGATACACAAAGATTTCATTTCCTTTAAGCACAAATGACCATTAACTGACGGATGCGCCTACACAGACTAAAACATTCAGTTTTTCTTAGAACGTAACTCAAAGTGTTTTGAGAGGATTTTTTATTTTTATTTTTATTTATTTATTTATTTATTTATTTATTTTCTAGACATGCAAAACAAAGTCTCGGTGAGTGAAGCTATGCTTGATACTTATATATCAGAATTCATAAAACCAACAATTTCTGTTCATATGAAGCGCATTCCCTTTTTCTTCAGTACAATTCATTTTTCCATGTATTAAACTTCAAACGCTACCACTCATAAACGATTCAGCTATCCATGCGTAATTCATCGCGACAAATGCAAGCCATAACTTTTTTATGTAAATTATGTTGTATGATTAAATTCTACATTCCCTTGCACCAAAAACTCTTTACTCAACCCAGAAAAACTGTGGAGGGTGACCATGTAAGCACAACAATAGAAAAGAGACAAAAAAATAATTAATGATGCGCAGAAGAGAAATTAAACTTTAATCTGATCTAATTTTACACATGAACGTATGCAGCAGCAAAACATCAGCTATATGACCTTCTTTTTTTTTCTGCATTGTTATTTATTTTTCTAATACAACTTAAACTAGAAAACTACATAATGGATTATCTACGATAGATCATCTGTTGAGTTACACAAAATTCAATAGTAACAATTCAATTCACAGCATATGCGTTGCTATCCAATAGCATACAAAAAGCATTGGACTGTCATTCTCAACTAAGAAGATGTACACCTGTTAGGAACATTAAGTGATTATCATATTTGTAGTATGGCCACCAATTCTTCTGCTTATTGTCAGCCAAAAACAAAAATGCAGAACAAAACTCATTCGATGTAAGTCTATAAACCAAAACAAAAGCTTGTTATGTTTGTGTTGTTGTGATCTTGTTTCCCTTCCATTACTCACTCAGATCTCTTCAAGTCAACCCACTTCAATCTGGCACACTTCATCCTCACTCACACACATTACATTATGGTCATCACATCTTCAGTTTGCGAAAATCTGACAGACATTCCTTTAATTCACTGGGCATGCAAACCTCTCCGTGCATATCTTTATTAGCAATCAATTGTGAACACACAAGTTTTCCTAGTTAGCATTATGGTTTTCTCACTATTATTGACCTCTAACCGACAGGGTTGCCTCACAATACCCTATTCTCTCTCTCCGCCCCCCAAAAGCATGCGATCCTCATTATTCTTTCCCGAATGGTTGTAATTCTGATTCATATTCGTAGACACTCCACCTGTCGCTTTCTTTTCTCATATCTTGCCTTTTTCGATCTTCCACGTTGTTATGCTTATCATTATGAATACATTTTAGACAATATATTTACATTTTACTTTACATGGGTTCACACACTTGTGTGCATACATATGTGCAATTTCCATAAACCCCACATCTAAACATTCGGACACCTTTGACACATGAAGGATTTCCTTCACTATAGGATATTGAGGACCTTTGTCAAGGTAGCAATAGGCACCACAACCTTTCATGCATGTTCAGTGTAAAGCTGAAATCGAAAATCTTTGTTATAGTCACACTTGATTGAACTTTCAAGTTTTGCTTCCGATTCGATCTTCTTGTGCGATTTCCATATCTTCACCACAAGGCAATATAGTGCTTTTGGACTAACGTTAAAGAACATGGCTTTAACTTGGTTCAACCATTGCAACAAAGGCAATTTAGAGATATTCATCACTTTTCAGAGTCATTCATCACGGAATTCTCTAAAAGTGGAATCAGACATGATACTTCTTCGTTGATTCATAGTTTCAAATAAACCCCTCAGGAAACAGTTAGATTGGCAAGACGTAGGTTTAGACAATATGTTGAGAGATGTCCGATGCAAGGGTTGCCCTCATAGGCCAAGCAAGTGTCATTGTTTTTAGATGGCCTCTTAAGCTCTAAACTACGCTCGTATGTATAGTTGAAGGAACTCAGAACACTAGAGCAATGAGTAAGAATATGTATAGACATTGAAGACAACCTAGGAGATGAGTTGGAACTCTCAAAGGTCTATAAAGACTCAGATTGTTCATCTCTAGCATCCTCAAAACTTTCTAGCTCGATAGAAGACCTAGCAAAAAAAGTGGCCCAGAACTAGGAGTTTCTAGCAAGCAAATGCCTAGGTTAACAACAAACAAGAGTTGTTACACCTGTGGTGGTGATCATATGGCAAATGTGTGTCCCAATGTAACACAACCGCAAGCCAACCCTAGTGGCCAATACTGTATGATTGAGAGACAATACACGAATCACACGGCCCAAGATTGCCCATACAACAAACAAATAGTACGACCGAGCTACCCGCAAGCATACCCCCAACCAGGTAGGTATCAAGGCCAATACAACACTCAGCCTCACTATTATAGGCCTCCTCATAACTATCCTTATCAAGCTCAACAGAGACCTCAACCCGTTTTAGCTCAGCAGCCACCCCCACCAGCGAATGTCATCCCAGTCAAGTACGTTGTTGTAGAAGAGAACCTCAATAGGGCTTTAGTGCCTTCTTCACCCCTAATCACAGAAAGTGACCCTAATTCTAATAGTTTTGACTCTACTCATGTAGATAGTCCGTTCACATATTACACAGAGTAACCAGAACATGTGGAAACATATTAATACGATAGTCCACCATTGGAACCCAGTTGAGAGCCCGACTATGCTAATGTGAGGTATACGAATCCTAATCCGTAGCCCCAATGAAGACAGCAAAGACCACAGGGCCCTAGAGGACCATGCTTTAGGTGTCAGGGAGATCATTCCACAAAGGATTGTCAACAGACTCTCGACAAGTGGAGCGGTACAATTAGCCACCCTAGAAGGAGAGATAATGCCTAATTACATTAGTGGTTGTAGAGTCAAGCTTTATCAAGAACATCTTATAGAGGATATGCTTAGATGACTCACATTGGCAAAGAACCGTAAGGAGGAAGAAAAGAGAATATGTGCAAAATCTCAGGCAGAAGCTATAGAAAGCATTAAGCGTATGAAACTAAGAAGACAAGGACTAGGGAGAGAACATTATATCCATCTGGAAACAACACCCAGATACCCCATGGCCATGTGTCAAGCAAATTCAACAACTCATCCTAGCATTGTGGATAGGAGACCATTCATTACAGTCAAGCTAGAGCACGGAAACCCTTGCCATGAGCTCAGGGCTTTAATTGATTCAAGTGTTGTGACTAGTGCGATTAGATGGTCCCACAATAAGGACTCGGGAATAGAAATGTGGCCAATTGAGGCATACCTCATAGGGCTAGGAGGCATGGAAACCCCTTGCATGGGTGAGGTGGACCCTCCTATCCTCATACATGAAGTGACCATGACATTGAAGCTCCTAGTGTGCCATGACGATGACCTGATAGAACCCCTGATCCTTGGCCAAGATTGGCTATACAATCACTTAGTGGACCTAAATCTTAGACAAGGCTCCTTGCAAATTGGAACCTTAGACCAGCAGCAAGTGATACTGCTTGACTTCCCTAACAACACTCCACCTGAGGTATGTAACCCTAGACCATATGAACTACATGCGAAGGAGGACGGGAAGATCTTTGGCTAGATAAGTCATGTTACATCTACCCCAACCCACACAGGCTTGGTGATGGGCAATTTCCATTCAAAAGAATGACAACAGATTTTCCCCTGGTCTTCCTTCATATTAGAAGGGGTCACCACCCAACAACTGGGACAAATGGGGACCATCAGCGGTCAGGTGGGTTGCATCAATGGTCAGGTGGACTGCATCAATAGATAAATGGGTGCAACACCCTACAGTGCCCATCCTTCCACACTTACTACGGACTAGCCTAGATTTATGCTACAAAATGCTGCACTTCCTAACGGGCAAGTTTTTCAAGTGTTGGACCTCCCTTCTTTTCCAAAGCAAAGCGTCAACCAGACCTCTCAACCCAACCACGAAGGAGTCAACTACGATTGAGCAACCAAAATTGATGATCATACCAGGCGACACAAAACAAGCAGCAGTATCAGCATCACAAAGCAAGCAGCATGAAACAAGTATGGGTGCTGAAAGGACAGAAAGCACCGACAATTTTCAACAATGCAGACAAGGATAAGATGAAGTTTCAGTAGAAACAGAGGCAGTATTCTACATCTCCTCGACCTTCTTCTACAAGTATGAACACTTGATAGATTTGGATCGCCAAGAAGTACTTAACCAACCGACCCACACCCACACAGATATGGGTACCCAAACAGTGTATTATAGCTCAACACTTAAGCCATGTAACATATAACCTTCAGAAATCTCTTCCACCCTCAACACCACCACATCCACTATCACCTTTTGTCCCTCAACAAAAACATACCACCCGTTCAACAACCCTTAGGAAATGGATACCAAAAAGTATCCAAAAGCCTCCTCATGAATCGTTGTCTAACATTATTCCCATCTCCAATAACCAAAACCCCTTGTAGTAATTCTTTCACAACTGAACTTTGTATAAAACTCCACCACACTAACCCAACATCACTTGTAATAACATCTCATCAAGCAATGTATGCACTATCTAAAGCATGTAGGTGTCTAGAGACCTGCATTAGTTTTGCAAAAATCATTCCATAGATCACCTCATAACACATGGCTACATGGGTTACACATCGGTTATGGAAAGGGATTGCGGTCTCACTTTAATGGGATCATGATTAATTTCCATACTAATATGTTAATCTTTTGTAGCATATCTTCTCCACATTTGCATCACTCATCATGCAGAAAGAAGGACAATCTGTAGCTGGCCCAGTGCACTTGTGATCAATTTTGGCGAATTACTGGTTGAACCATATCCTACATTACAACTGCTAGAGTTTCAAGGCTTCCCAGAACCAATGTTGATTGATGATCCTCCTAGGGGATACACCGAAAAAGTTCATTGTAATTCTCATTGGTTTTAAGGTTTAACAGGACCCTTAGTGGATGCAGACTTCGTTTTTGATGCCACACTAACTTTTGACAATAGTAAGTGGGGCAAGTATCAGTTTTTCTCCAAAGAATTTGAAGCGCTCCAAAATACAGAGGAGTTAAAGCACATTTGGGCTAGAGCAGGTTTCATGGAATACTTCAGTGACCCATTACCCAAACCTGATTTTTATAGATGCTACTACCTGGTGACCACACTTACAACCTCCAAGAACAAGGACTTGCCGGGCACTTTCATTCTTCCATCTTTGGTAAATGAGCCCGCGTTCAAGAAGTTTTATCTTTCAAAAGACCTCATTCGAGCAGCAATTAAGATCCATGGGACTCACACGCCGACCGAGTGTGAAAGTCTGATTCTAGAGCCAATGAAGCATGGTGATGTTGTGAAATGGGAAGACATTTTGGCCATTACACCCAAACTCTCTAAGCCGTTACGCATATGCATGCAACATTTTGCATTCCCAGCTCATGGTCTTTTCACTATTCCTCACAAGCATATTTGGTTCGGATTATATTTAGCATGTATTGGGTCCCAAACTATAGATCTTGCCAGTTGGATCATTGATCAATTGTATTTAGCTCAGCAGAGATGGGAAATAAAAAAAGTCATCCACGGATGTTGCGCTCTTACTCGCATTGTTTATACGTGTTTGGCATACGATTTGCCTATAGAACGCGCAATGACTAGTGAAGAATTGAAGGCATTCAAAGGAACCGCCAAGAAGGCCAAAAAACCTAGCAAGGGATAGGCAAGCAATGCATGCGTGGGTCTATCCCATGTTTGCAAGTCCTAGAGTCCTCGTCACCTCAGCCGTCTCCAGAACAGTCACCAACGGAACCACACACACGTATACAACCCATCTGTATATTCCTTTCACGATCGGTTATCGCAGAAGGTACTACCAACACTGTTACTTCTCAAGCAACCATAGTTCAAGAAGCCACCACTACAGTAGGAGAAATTCCCACCACCATCGGTGCAGAAGCATTCACCATATACCCAACTTGGAAATGCATGCGTGGGTCTATCCCATGTTTGCAAGTCCTAGAGTCCTCGTCACCTCAGCCGTCTCCAGAACAGTCACCAACGGAACCACACACACCTATACAACCCATCCGTATATTCCTTTCACGATCGGTTATCACAGAAGGTGCTACCAACACTGTTACTTCTCAAGCAACCATAGTTCAAGAAGCCACCACTACAGTAGGAGAAAATTCCCACCACCATCGGTGCAGAAGCATTCACCATATACCCACATTTGATTTTGAAATGCATGATGCTTTCTTGAGTGAATTCCAATTTTCAGAGGGTCAATTTTTCTCATAGGAGTATGAACATCCTAGTTACCCTACCACACCCCCTGATCAACCACAAGAGCAAGTAGTCTCCAGCTCTAAAGAACAGAGGACAGAAAGCGACAATAAAGATAGAGATGATGAAGCCATTCAGGACAGCCATGACTCTCAAGAGAATGTGCAAACTGACAAACAAGAACAGCGAACCGAAGCTCAAGGTGACACAAGTACACATGAAGATGACATGTTTGAAGCAGCTGCATACACGTTGGCAATCAAGAAACTATACCGCACTATGCAGGCAGTTTGGGCATGCAAACAACTCTCAAAAGAAGAAAGTCAAGTGATTTTAGAACAAGAACTCGCTACAGGAGGATTCAAAGAAGCTTACATTCAAGGTTTTGAGAGAATTGGTTAAATCAATCGGAACCAATGAAGCACTTCGCTATTTGCAGAGGAAACCACTACTAAAGTTTGACCCATGAAGAATCCATTTGCTATCAAAACCGGGTCAGTATATTCATGTACCAACAGATGCTCAGTCTTCACAACATGCCAGGGAAGCACGACTCATTTCAGAAGACCAACCTAAAGAAGCCATCATCATCATCAAATCCCCACCTCATCCTTCTATTGTAACTACCACTATCACCGTCCACCAAGCAATACAAGAAACCTAACGTGTAAATTATTCGTCAACCTTTGTAAATGATGTATTCACACCCACTAATGCACCCACTATCACTCCACTCTTCACAATCACTGCACTCGACACCATGTCCAGTGACATGGACATTTCACCACCCACCGCACCATCACTCACCTCATCTATTTCACCACCCCATTTAGGCGCGTCACACTTCTCCATGATCACCACTACATCCACATTCCCATCCCTATTTTCTCTTCCCCTTGCATCAACCCCCACACCCACAACATCTTCACTCACTCCACCATTAATTTTTTCACCCACGATTGACATCGCTTTTTGTCAATTGTTTGCTTGCATGACACAAGTTAGAGATGAATTCACATCTCTCGGTACCAACTACCAGATGCTCCAATAAACAACTACAAAATTACAGGTGCTATTATGGATATCGACAACCTAATACGGGCTCAAACAATTAGAAATGTGCCACTCACTCGAAACATGGGATTGCTAAGATGCCGCCTCGTCGCAGCCAAAGAAGAAAATCAGCGATTGCAGGAACAGAATAGAGAAAACCTTGAAGCATCCTTAGATCAACCAGACGAACCTCTAAGTCCCAGCCGCTTTAAAGCTGTGCCCTCTGAATCTATGAAGATATTATTAGATGATCATGCCAGACTCCTAGAAGATTATGACAAGATAAATGAGGCATATCAGAAACTCCAGGATGATCATAAAATGCTACTTTTACGTGCACTTGCGCAGCAATCACCACCAGCTCCTAAGGCCACACCTTTAGAGATCATAGAGGAACTCAATGCTTTACGTGCTCAGGTACTTACTCTTCAAGTGCAAATTGCTATTTTCTTTGAACCACCCAGGCTTAATTCCCCACCTAAACTCGCAAACGATGAAGACACTGTGCCTATCCCGGTGGAGGAAACTTATGAAGAGGCCTACGAACAACAACCCATCCCAGGCAGACGTGTCATGGCTGAAGGCCAAGACACCTTTGAACTCCTTACTCCCGCATGCATGAAGTCAGTAGAAGAACTTGGATAGACCCACTCAGCATGGGTAGAGGCTCAATTACACACCATGGTTATGATAGAGGAACGCATTTTACAATCCCCTTACTTTGCTCACTTGGTGCCTCCTAGGTATATCTCAAGCCATGAGCTTCAATATAAACCGTATTTCATGCTAATGGCAAAATATCAATTAGCGATTGAAAAGGAAACGGCCAAGAAACCCTCACATGCAACTCAATTCAAGCCTGACGACTTGCCACCGGAAGCACAAAAAGGCAAAATCTTTCAACCAACTTGGCGCGAAGAATTACTACGGCAATATCCAAAAATGATGAGCACATGCGTCAAGGCACCACTGCATTTGAAGTAAAACACATGTTGGGGACCTATCCCAAGACGCCGCTCTTGGAAGGCATTCATAATCAAAGTTCAAAGTAATAAGAAGTGCCAATACTGGCTTAATTATCCCTACTTCACTCCACCCTGCGGACCTCCTACTGTAGGATACATGATGGCCACGATTCGCCACTGGCTCCCCCGCTTACATCGCATGGATGATGTTGTCGTGCATATGACTGTCAAAATATTTGACATGACGCAGACTGTTTTTAGAATCTTCCACCGCGTCAAAGCACCGCACGTTAAAACCCTGTGATTGGAGCACGCTAATCAGGATTTAGCTTACGATATGAGCACGACACCATCGCTCCGGGTGTGCTATGCTTGGCATTGTCGAATCAAGTATTTACCGACATGCTATAAAATTGACATTCGAAGAGATGTTTACTACCGGATTTTGGGAGTACCATTCCAAGGTGTTCATAAGCAGTCCCACACACCTACTCCAATTATTTGCATGTGAACAATTGGTGTACTCCACACACTATCGACTTCTGCCACCAGATGAACCTCAACCCATAGATTGGGAAAAACTTGAAACTGATCTTGCAAGAGGTATTCGCATCGCAGAACACACCCTCACTCATGACCTTGTTAAAATGCTCTTTTACATTATAGGCATTTTAAGTTCTTTCGGGTTCTTGGAAGTGGTAGGGGTCTGATAAATCAGAGGCCCTATAACTTGATTTTCCCAATTAACTTATCCAAACCGCAGTACGTTAACATTCAAAACTCTGTTTAATACGCATTATTGTCAAGGCTTTGGTTAGTCTTCTCACCAACTTACTGTCATACTCAGGTTAATACTGTTCACAATGTGTCACGTAGTAATTACTGATTACCGTCGCACAGACGTACATCGACAGTAAAACCTTATGTGTTAATCACAAAGTAATGAAATTAACAAAGGTAAGGACTACAATACTCAGACTTCACGAACACTGCACTACGGCTTCTCCACAGACCGCAATCGCCCAGACAGACAGTCTGGCGATCCCGCTTGTCGTTACCGGAGCATCACCGCAATGTCTTTTTATTAATTGATAAGTCGATACATCTCTTCACACGACCTTTCGGTTTGTGCGGAATATGAAATTATAGGAATTATGAAAATACAAAATGCCAATCCGGCGGCTTACACTGGCACGCACGGTGGACTTGATCCCGCAATGGAACAAAAGTTAGGGCTCATCTACTATACCCTGTATATACATGGTTCTAGCTAACTTAAAAGTTCTAGAAATCTTTTGTTCAACGAGTCCAACATCTTTTTTAGGGTCTCCGGTTCTACGAGCTGAGCATCAGTTCTAACTAAACTTGCCGCAATTACTTGACTCATCAAAATTTCAGCCTGTGTCTACAAAAAGGCCTCTTGCAGGTAGAAATCATTTGCCAGTGCTGCATCTCAGCGCAATCTCATCTCATTGATCTGATCATCTACCCTTGAGAGTCTATCAGCTTGAACACCTAATTGCTTTTCTCATCTCTCTAGTTCTTCAGACTGAAACTGCATGGTTTTATAGTAGGCGTCTATTTCTTTCTGCATTCCTTCAAATTATTTCTTCAATTTGAGATATCATCCCAACTCTTCCTCTAACTCTTGATCACGTTTGAACAAGGTTTCGGTAGTCTTATGCAGCTCTGCTTCAGCTTTAAGTACGTTGCTGGCCAGAGACTGCGAAGCTTCTTCTAATACACTGTATGCTTCCCACGTGCTCTGCAATTCATTTCCAATGGTAGTCAATTTCTTGCTTCAACGTGCTGATTTCGGTATCCTTTTGACATAGCAAAGCATCTTTCTGTGCGAGTTGATCTTGAAGCTGTTGAATATGTAAGTGTAAACCATGATTTTCTACCTTAACTGCATCCACTTCTTCTTGCAATGGAGCAATATCTGCTTCTAGGAGATCAACTTTATGCTGTAATTCGTGACGAACATTGTCAGTGACCATTCTGAGTTGCATCGGAAGTTGCTGTGAAAATTGGATGAGCATTCGACCCATAGACTCTAATTCCGTAAACATGGGAATCGGGGGAAGAAGAGGGGGAGGAAGTGGTTGGGATGAAGAGGCTGATAAGAGGTGATGGGAAGATGGTGGAGAATAGTTAGGCAAAGAGGATGAAGAATCCGGTGCTTCACGGATAATAGGTTGAATGGGGACAATAGGCTCGACCGGAGGCATTGTGGGAGGAGTGAGTATAATATTGTTGGGCACCAACACTATTCCAGTAGGTTGCTGCATAATCACTTCAGTCCCGTCAATTACAGCATTGACCAAGGTAATGACTTCATTTACCATCTCCGCAACAATAACTTGCACATCTGCTCGAATCGAGTGCTGAGAATCCACCCAAGAAGAGCTTTCTTTGGAATCAGTAGTGGACGCATTGTGCTCCTATTGCCGGATGGGAGAAGACGAGGTAGACGAATCAAGGTCAATTGAGGTGGCAGTGTCATGGAAAATTTCTTCTTCATTTCTAGCGGCGGAACCTTGCACCTGGCTCTCCGACGGGCTTATGCGGGTGTGTTTTCGGTGAAGAAGTTGGAAAAGATCTTCATCCTCATCTTCTTCATCTTCGAGCACTTGGGTAGATTCTTCATGATACAAAATTGGAGCTCTCGATGGGGGTTGTGCGGCTTGAATGGATGGAAACAGAAAGGTGAGGATATGAGGTAAACGCGAACGCGGAAGCTCTCCCTTGTTAACGTGCTTAATAACCGTAACGCATTCACGATGAATGCGTCAAAAATAGAACAAGGCAAAATTAACAGGCTCACGAGAAACCATGTCAATCATTGAATAAAACGGGCGTGAAATCCCATAAGTACATTTTTGTAAATTCAATATGGCAACTAAGAATTGTAATGCGGTTCGATCGGGATCACGGCGACACAAGATGGCGTACTCATTCGATGAGTGTCATGGGAATAATTCTACCATAGTAGCAATAGGAAGGAGAGGACCATTCTCCACGCCTTCTATGGGCAAATGGAATACTGGAGCGAATGAGGCTAATGTGATTACGACGTGAGATGGTAAACATGTAATCGGCCAACTCTGCTCGGTAGCAGGAGTGGCGGCGATGGCAGCAATAATCTGTGCATAATAAGGGTGACACTCTACTGAATGCCAAGGCAATTCAGCGAAGTTCGACAGGCCGCGAATATGCAAGAACTCACTCACGTCATGAGGGAGTCCGTCACGGAAAGTAGCAAAAGTAGCTAAAGCTTCCATGATGCGCACTCGAAATCACAAGAACACGAAGTCACGGCAAACACAGGAAACACAACGCTCAGAACACACAGACACAATAGTGATTAACAGGTAAAAGAAGAAGATTAAGTAGATACTCAACAATGGGAGGCGATCGAAAACCCTAATCATCGCGCGGTATTGAGATGAAAACCTTCATAATTACGGCGGGCATGCATGAGCAGAATCAATAACACAAGGCGGCGATTAATTATGATTATGTATCAAAACGAGGAGCTTTACGGTCTTATTCAATTATCACACAAAAATAAAAAGAAAGTAAATAACACGCGGAAAAACGAAGGACACGTCAACGAGAATCAGGCGCTTGGTGATACGGCCGCAACTTTGAGCCATTGATCACTTTAGGAAGAGGAAATCCGGTCAAGGTAGTCAACCGAAAAGTAGCTGGTCCCACTTGTTCACGTAAACACAGGAGTCTTGAGGAAATGATCATGAGTCTGGGCTTGCCGCAACTGAACTTCTTGAAGAGTTAGAAAGCTTTCCCAACGATGTTCATCCAAGTTTCTGAGTGCTTCCAACCGAATTGGCAAAGAGTCTTCGGGTAACAGCTTTTGAGTTATGGCCACGCGTAAGCTTGGCACGACAATCTCCATAGGTGCGATTGCTTCCAACCCATAAGCCAGCTTGAAAGGAGTCGTTCCGGTTGCTACTTTGTATGTAGTCCGGTATGCCCATAAGACTGCAGATAATAACTGATCCCATCTTTCTAGTGATTTCACAATCAGTTTACGAAGCATATTCAACAGCGTTGTCGGCGCGAAAGCGACGGTCGGTGGATCAGGGCGACCGCCAAAAATACGGCGCACGCCGGGTGCTTGGAGCAATCTCAGGTATAAAGGGACTTAAAGGTGAATGAGCTTCAATACATGAAAACTCAAGAGGATTGATTATCTTAATTAACACAACATTCATGTTTAATTCGTAACATCATCTTCAATATTCAAAAGAAGATAATTAGACCCGTCAAGTCAAAGCTGTAATAGAAGTCTTGAATTGAGTTTGTCTTTGCTAACAAAGAAATTAAACATGTGCATACGTATCTAAGTGATCAATCTTTAATTACTTTTAATGTAACTTCCAAGCAAATTACTTGAAGCATTTTTCAAACTCAAAATAGCGATGACGGAGGCAAACTACCTTCCACGGTTAACATATTCATGCTTCAATGTACATTTGTCTTGGACTGTAAAACATTAAAGTGCATAGAGATTTTATATGATCCCTATGTCCTTGTAGGTACGTCAAAGCTTTGATGTCAATCAGAATAATACTTTAGCATAAGTTAGAGAAATTTTATCGTATGCATAGATCGTATGTGGCCAGAAAATATCGATTGAAAATATGCATCATTACTGCCAATGAAAATTAGAACAATAGATTTTAATTATACTTTTAACAGTTCAAGTCATATAATCTGCAATTTCACCATCGATCCTATACAGAACGAATTCAACGTTTTATTCCAAATACAAATACTATCAGATGTTTGAAGGCATAAAAAGACAAACAAAGGTAGCGGCATCAATCATAGGCAACGCGGATGTGAGGTTGTCATCCGAAGTGTGGTGTTATGAGGTCAACTTAGCTTATCATAGGATCACTGCACATAAGTCACTTCAGAAAAATGCATCGCTAAAATTTTCATCTCTGACAAAGTTGAGATCTGTGTGAAATTGCTCATCTCATATGCAATATTTGTTTTCATTTTATCATTGGAGTCGCAGCTTCAAAACACATAAGTTGCAGTCATAGCAATGAAGTTAACAGCATTAGCAGTAAAAGCATCATCAATCCTCTAATTCTGACACATCAACAACAAGCTCTTCGGAGAGCTTACCATTCCCAGTTCTGCCACTTATCTTACGTTCTGGCTCAGAGATCATCTCGGAGAAGGAAAAGTGAACAGGAGAACAGCTCTTCCTTGCATCAAACTTTGCGCATATGTGCTCTGAGATGGCTGCCCCTCTTCAGCTCTTGGATTGAGTATGGATCAACATATCTCTACTATCCTTCGAAACCTCGATGCAAGGTTTTTGTTTTCTTCATTAGCAGAAAGGCCCTCTCCCTGCTGTTCCCAGTAAGCTAAAGAATCACAACACTCTCCTCCCTCTCAGAACCTGATTCTATTCACGCGACGGAGGATGCGATGAGTTTTGTTTTATTATGAATAAACATGTATATAGTTCGCATCTTCTACTCCGAATATCTATGCATAAAATAAAAATTGATAACTTCAAACCTCACGTATGCATCTTGTGACTGTGTCGATGCATTCCTGGAACATGAACTCAGTTTCCTCAAAGATTTCAATCGCTCATATAACCATTTCTGCGCACTTTCTTCGATTTACCAATGTTTCTGCTAGTGAGCATGAAGAGCAATCCACCAATCTGGAAACTTCTTTCTTTGTTTCTGTCATATATATATGAGCGCCGCCATCAGGAGGAGTAGAAGGCAAAGTCCCATCCTCTTTCTTTCACTTCTGTCCAGAAATTAAAAAGAAATGATCATCGCAGATCGAATGAATTGCCAGTAGTCAAGCGTTGTCCTCCCCTTGCTGATGTCGAACTCTTTTTGGATAATTTGATAGCACGTGGGTTCATATCCTCTGTTACTCTCTGCAAAAATAGCTGCAGAGCGAAAAAGAAGTGATGTTCCAGAGATTCCCCTCGTCAGATGCCAGAAATCAAAAATCGTGTATTGGTCTGCAAAAAACAGTCGGACCCCATGCGCACCACACTTTTTTTTCTCCATATCTGCGATCCTCCTTTTCTTCTATAGCGCCAAAACACTTGAGGGCGTCCGAAGAATCTCCTTACGTACATGCCCCTCCTTTTGTTTTAGCTTTGATCTATTGCCTTCCTTTTTCATTTGCTTTAACAAAAAACCATTCTTTGAATTCAATGAGTGTGTGCGGAGTAAACTCCCTTCATACTATGTTTTATAAAAGTAGCTTATCAGCCAACATGGACACCTATTTCCACTCGTGCAATTTTATGAAGGTTTGGATGAAGCAACAATTGATGCTAAGCTTCCAGACTCATCGGAAGTTTGACAATGTAAATCATTCGCACTATAGAAGATACTTTAGAATGAACATGTTTGTTGCTTTTGATCTCATGTAGCAGAGTCATTGCTTCTAATGGAAGCATAGTTGAATCATTGTAGGGAGCTTTATAATGTGCACCACATGAAGAAATTCCAAATCTTGTATGGGTGAAGTTCACATAGCCATAGTTCTGCTCTAATGGATTCGAGCATTGATATTCTCTGCAAAAATAGCGATAGTACACAATATTTTGACTAAGAACATGGATAATGCTATGGACGACTTCGGGATAGGCTTTCACCATGACTAGACTACAACTATCGAGCCATGCCACAAGGAAAAAGTTTCATCAAGACATGAGAGTAGAGATGAATATCTCTACGACATTCACCCCCACCAAACCTGTGCATCCTCCGGATGCACCAACTTGAGAACCTGCTTTCTGCTTAATGATAAAAGTCAATTCCATAGCATAATATGTGCATGGGTTTTAAAATCAAAGTGCCTTATGCAGGGCTGTGTAATTAGCCCTATTTATATGCACACTTTGAAAATGCATGTATAAAATTAATGGTGCAATCAATAAAGAGAATAGCTTCTGATGACGAGGCTTATGCACTCCCTCGCATACATAACAATGTGATTATACATTCATCCTTACAGTCTCTCATATGTGCATGAGTAAACTCAACCGTGCCTTTGCATGGCCATGAAGTGGGCCCTATCATATGCATACTTTAAGTGCATCAAAAACATAATGGTGCAAAAATCGAGGTTTTATGGCATTTAAGCAAGGATGGCACTCAATACTCACAATTCCATTCTCTCACAGATGCAATCTCTCTTCCTTACTCATAACTATGCTCTCACTCTCTTCTCTCAAAATTTGATTCATCAACTTTTCAATGATATTTACCTATTTATTTAATGTGCAAATGGACATGCCTCTAGTGGTTTTAAAATATGTGCTTTCTACACATTTGTACATGCATACTTGGTGTGCAATGCATCTAAACATGGTGCAAAAAAGCTTTAGGTTAATAGGAGAACTAAGAAAAAAGACAAAGCTTTCTGATCTTCACTTCACTTCCTATTTCCATTGTCTTCCTTTGATCTTCTCCTGCATTCAAATACTAAACATGTGATAAGAAATATCGAATCAAAACATTCATATGTATATATAGAATTCATGAAAGGACTTTGGTATGTATAGACGATTCATTCAATCCATTCAATCCAATTAGACCATTCACTCCATTGCTCTTCTTACAATCCATTCAACTTCTTGATTTGCAATTAGCTCCCAGTATTCATGCTAAACCTGTAAAATAAATCATATTAAAATACTTGTGAGAAACATTGTTATTAGCAGACTTATACAAAAGGTAGCAATCCAAGATAATACTTCTCGATAGTCCATCTGTAAAACCCAAAGTAATATAAAATCAAACTTTTTAGCTTTCATTATATTCCATTAAAAACATTTTTTCTTGCTTGACCTCCATTAAGCCACTCAAAACGTTGATTAGAAAAGCAATATTTGCATCATTAATGAAATTCATAATTTTAGTTTTGTAAAACAATTCCGATATAAATACCTTTTTGATAAGGAAGTAGGTGATAACTCCCATTCATAATTATCTTTTGATGAGGGAGAGATAAAACTCCCGTATAAATACCTTTTTGTTAAGGAAGTAGGTTGTAACTCCCATATAAATACCAGTCATGGATAAAAAACATTCAATAAACAATCATAAACTTGATCATAACATATCCTCTTATCAATTTGGCTTCTTGTACCAGTTTTGTCAAAATAATTTGTCAAAACGCATTAGTAAGAAACAATAATTTTAACACAAAACATCAAAACTTTCTTGCATACATAACTCATTTTTTCTTTTAATGGTTTTAGTTGATTTATTCATATTTTGTGTAATTTGTTTGATAATGTTTTCAAAAACTTCTTGTTCTTTTCCATTAAAACTTGTCTCATTGTTTGGATTCTCATTTGCATTACTTAGTTGTTTAGTTTTCTCAATTTTTCCTTTAGTATTAGATTGATTGCCAGTTTCAAGATTCACTTGTTCTTCCATCTTTTCACTTTTCTCTTCTTCAAGTGTTTGATCATTCAGTAAAGATTTTTGCTCAATTAATATCTGATGAAAATCTTTTGTTTTTGCTGGTTTCTCATAAGTTGTTCTCTCATGTTCTTGCTTATCATTTAGCTTAATATCTTGCATCATCAGTTCAACTTGTGGATTATCCATCATAATATTGTCTTGATCATTAGATTTTGTGGTATTTTCACGTTTTACTCTCCAGTGTTTTTTTACTTGTTTGTTTGATCTTGATCGGACTTGTTTTTGTTCAAAATATTTTACCATCCCACCTCTACCTAAGTTTAAATGCATAGGATCCTTCGTATGATAATCACATATTTTGTGTTCGTTTTCTAATACCAAATGTTGCCTACATGCTTTCTCATAAGCCAGACAATTCCTATAAGTATGACCTAGTTGGTCACACCAGAAGCACCTTACAGTTCTCTTTGGTCTTTGATATAATGCCCTAGGATCAAATCTTCGATAATCGGGTAAAGGGTTTTGGTACATAGATCTACTTTGAACTTCTACTTGATATTTATCTTTGCATTTACATGTAGCACTTTCTTGTATTTGATTGTTTAATCTTGCAATGTTCTCGTTTAAACTTGTAATTTCCTGACCTATAGTTTTGAAGGAAGAGATTTCTTTTACATGATTTGCCAATGTTTCCATCTGCTCAGTTAAATTTGAAAGGTCGTAATGAAACATTCCTTCTAAGTTCCTAAACTCGTGATCGAATTGAGTATCTATTGACTTAAGATTTGCATTAAAATCAGATACTACTGTAGTTAAAATTGAAATAAACGAGTTTAAGGACTCAAAATTGGAATTAAGCTTTAATTCTATAGATGAAACTAATCGTGCTTCCATATCATGCAGAAGGTTTTCGACATTAGAATTCATTTTCGTTTAACTATGTGCAAGCCAGGAAAATTCAAATATAAATACCTGGAATTTGTTTTCCGTCGGATGCACCTGAGTCGCAATGCCGCTTGTTCACGTCGGGTTCACCAAATGTCGGCGCGAAAGCGACGGTCGGTGGATCAGGTCGACCGTCGGAAATCACGGCGCACGCCGGGTGCTTGGAGCAAGCGTAGGTGACATGGTTACTCAAAGAAGCCACTCAGTAAATCAATTGCAAGTCATACTTCAGGCTATATACTCTTAAGTGTTTGTGAGCATAATTAATTCAATAAATGTAACTGATAGTAGAAAAGGAAATTGCTTTTTCATAATAGTTTGAAGTTATGATAATATCGTCTCTGTATCGAAAGAATTTTTATACCGACTAAACAATGCATTTCCAATTTCATATGGTAACGTTCATGTGTAACCATAAACTTAAGGATAGGAATTTCTTTACTTAAAGAGTTTAACACATGAAACTGTGACAAACGAGTAACAAACTCAGCAACGTTGAGTAATCGTATGATGTATTGTGAAACAGTGAATTAATAGTGCATGTAAAGCTTTTCTTCCCGTACAAATTTCACATGTAATTGCTATGTAAACAAACGAAGTGCAGATATGTCTTCATCGACTTTAAATCATATATGATCTGGACTTCCACAGATTCAATTCAACGATTATGAATGCAAGAGTATAACAGAAGGGTTTACGCAAGGGAGTTTTAATTTCTCCGAATCAAGAAACAAAGTTCATTATCTGTTACTCATTAAAAGAAATTTCAAATAACAATTTAACTAGGAGAGAAAGCAATCTTCACAGTTTGTACATAAAGTCGTTTATTAGCATTCACTCAGAATTAACACCGCAAACCTCTGACAGTATATTATCCACGTCGTTGATAGTTGAATTAAGCTTCATAAACCGGAGATCATGATCGTCCCTCCGAGAGCGTTGTTGTCAGACTTTGATCGAAACAGTTGACCTCTGCTTCGATGTCCTTTCTTAGTGTTGGATCAGTTGGAAATTAGATGTTTTGGTGATGTATGAACTGTAGAGATTTAGCGCAATCATCAGACCTCTGGAAGCGTGCCCTTGAGCCTTCAAACTGTCACCCCCAAAATTCCCTATTGATCTGCAGGTTTTGGCATGATCATCCAGCATAGATGGACGTCCGATAGTGCACTCAGAGATGAGAAATACACATACAAAAAAAAAACTCCAGCTAATCGTCAGACTCTCCCTCCTCTGCTATCGGACCTCCGTCCTGTTTTACACACTTTAGAAAGATTACAGCAGGGATGAACAAATTCTCTGCAAAGGATTTATGTAGCATTCTTCAAGCCTTCCTCCCACCTTCGATTATGTTCCGCAGAGCAAAACACCAAGCTGGGACAACGAATAATAGAGACGATACATTCACCCACTACCCATGCCCATGCAAATCTGCGCTTCTTCTGATAATAAGTTTTTGTGAGACCAAACGTATGAATGGCCTTTCTTCATTATGATCTCTCTTGCTAAAATTTAGCTCTCAAAGCACAAATGATACTGCTATCATTATTCCCTGAAAGAAGAAGGCGACGCATAAGCATCAGCCGCTCTCACTTGCCGGATCCTTCACAGTGCTCACTCTCCTCCTTTGATTAGCAGACTTTGAGCTGCAGAGAGTCCTTGTGTTGCTGCGATACCTTCCCCTTCGATGTCTCCTACTCACATCCTCCGAAAATTGCCAAGGAATTCGCCTCCTTTCTTCTGCAGCGTGACCTTTTTCTCTTAAATGATCCTCGTTGAATTGCCTCCTTTTAGAGATGATACTGCCAAACGTCCACAGCAATCATTAAGTCATCCTCCGAACTTTTTCGTGCTCTGTTCTTGCCAGATCTATGATATATATTGGCCTTCCCTTTTTTTTCAGAAGACCGGCAACGCTCCTTTTCTTCCTCTGCATGGTACCAACTTTTCTCAAAAGCCATTCGTCTTCTGCAACTTTGAGCGCAGTCCGATCATCCTCCAATCATCCTTCAATCATTTCTTTTACTTTATTTTTATAAATAACATAATTCACATTACAATGATGAGTTTCCCATTTTTAACTTGTGAAGAAAAATCTAAATACAATATCCATTGAAATCTTCTCATAGGGATCAGAAGTTCTAGAAATCGATATTTCATCATGCTTCATTTAAGTTCGAGTGTTAAATGCGATCGGAAGTGGCCCTTCTGCTCCTTAATCTTTGATTGTCTTTCCAAGTGAGGAGAGTAAATCTCTCTGACATCCACAATCGTATCCTGAACCTTTGTTCGGAACAATGATCTGATTTGAGGCAAGAAGAAGCGAGAGTAGAGATGAGAATCTCTACGACACTCACCCCCACCAAACCTGTGCATCCTCCGGATGCGCCAAACGAAACCTGTTTTCTGCTTAATAATAAAAATCAATTCCATAGCATAATTTGTGCATGGGTTTTAAAATCAAAGTGCCTTATGCAGGGCTGTGTAATTAGCCCTATGTATATGCACGCTTTGAAAATGCATGTATAAAATTAATGGTGCAATCAATAAAGAAAATGGCTTCTGATGGTGAGGTTGGTGCTCTCACTCACATACATAACAATGTGAAATTACATAAATCCTTACAATCACTCTTATGTGCAAGGGTTTACTCGATTTGTGCCTCAATGCATGGTCATGTAGTGTGACCCTACTATGCATACTTTCAGTGCATTTTCAAAACTTTATGGTGCAGAAAGGGTAAAAGCTTTTGATGAAGAGGTTTTCTATCTCCTATACTTAGAATTTGCTCGCAGATTTCATAATACCTGTTACAATTGATATTGGTGCAAATGAACGTGCACCTAAGGGCAAAACTCAATATGTGTTCATACATAATTTAATGCATACTTGAAATGCAAGCGTAAACAAAATGGTGCAAAACTGGAAGTAAAAGGTTATTCCTATGCTTGAGGAAAAACTTGGTTTACCAATGGCTCCCATTCTTCATTATAAACCTGAAAACAATAATTCATCTTGGAAAAAAACTCGTGAAAAACATAGTATTAGTACATTTAAACCAAATATTTCAATTCAAAATATCTCGATAATTCATTTATAAAAACCCGAAGTAATATTAAGTCATATTTTGGAGCTTCCATCGATTCGTCCTTTCTTGCTTGATCTGCATTAAATCACTCAAAACCTTGATTAGAAAAGCAATATTTAGATCATTAATGAAATTCATAATTTTTCTTGTATAAAGAAAGAAAGTAAAACAAAACCCATATACATACCTTTTTGATGAGGAAGTAGGTTGTAACTCCCATATAAATACCTTTTTGATGAGGAAGTAGGTTGTAACTCCCATATAAATACCTTTTTGGATGAGGAAGTAGGTTGTAAATCCCATATAAATACCTTTTTGATGAGGAAGTAGGTTATAACTCCCATATAAATACCTTTTTGATGAGGAAGTAGGTTGTAACTCCCATGCTTGTATCTTTTGATGAGGGAGAGATACAACTCCTCGGCTCGTGCTTGTAATTATCTTTTGTTTAGGGAGAGTTAAAACTCCTTGTGCTCGTGCTTGTAACTATCTTTTGTTTAGGGAGAGATAAAACTCCTTGTGCTCGTGCTTGTAACTATCTTTTGTTTAGGGAGAGATAAAACTCCTTGTGCTCGTGCTTGTAACTATCTTTTGTTTAGGGAGAGATAAAACTCCTCGTGCTCGTGCTTGTAATTATCTTCATCATAAGAAAATCATTATCATAAATTTATAAATTTCACATTATCTTTTTCAACCTTTGAAACAAAATTCATAAATTTCAGAAAAATCATAATGTTCATAGTGTAATATAATCATCATATTTGTTGTAAACAAAATCAATTTGATCAAAATATTCATCATTTCATTCATAATTGTTCATCATAATAGATTTCTTCCTATTTATGAAAGAAAGAAAATCATAAGCATAATGAAAACTTCATCATAAGCTAGCTTTTCCAAGCATAAAACTTCATAAAACAAAGCAATTTAAGTATTTGTTTCTCAACTTTAGGTAAGCAGCATACATGCAATATCAAAAAATTGAAAAGTTTTATCTTCAATAAACAATTCCATCACAATAAAACTGTTTCTCGTAAATTCTTCTCCTTTTTCTTACCTTTTGATGAGTTTTTGATATTATTTTCAATCTTCCATATGGCTTCTTGTACCCATTTTCCCATATTCTTGTCATGTTCTGATTGAAGTTGAAGATTTTTGTCTTCAGATGTTTGTACTATTCTTTCATCATTTTTATTTTGATCACATTTATTGTCAATTTTTATGACTTTAGGTTCTGTTTTAACCGCCTGTATATCTATATTTCCATCAATTGATTGTTCATTTTCATCATCTTTTATCTTTACATCTTCTTCTTTCTTAATCTTATTCCATGTATCTTGATCCTTAAATGTAGTTTGAATATCAATGTTACTCATAGATGTAGGTGTAAGAAGGTTTTGATCATTGTCCAAGCATTCACATTTAGGCATATTCTTGGTGTTCATAGAATGTAATTGACATACATTACTTTTCTCATTATGACTCTTCGGTTTCCATTGTTTTTGAAGTTTGGTTTTAGGACTCAATTTTGTTTGATCAAAATAGTCTATCATCCCTCCTCGACCTAAGTTTAATTTCAAAGGTAGTTGTGTTTGATAATCACAAATCTTCAGGTTATGTGAAATGACTAAGTGATTTTGACATGCATTACTATAAGCAACACAATCCTCGTACCTAGGACCTAGTTGGTCACACCAAAAGCATCTTAAGGGATATACTTTCCTATTCATAGCCCTAAAGGTGGATTTCCGAAACTCATTCATATGGGTTTCATTAGGCAACTTTGGAGATAAACTTTGCATTTCATGTTCATTACACGGGTCGTGAGAGATGCTCGGATGGTGGATCAAGTCATCCGCCTAAATCGTTCGGCACACGCAGGGTGTCTGTAGCAAACTCAGGCTTATGAAAATAAGGGTTCTAATGATAAAATAATTTAAATTACCTATTTCTATGATTGAAAATAAGGTTATTCTATACAATGTACATAGTTTAAATAGCTATGGACCGTAAGGACGGGCAGCCTCGTACATAGCAACAGCTTCCTGATATGAGATTGAAGCTTCCATAATGGGTTCTTCTACTAAACTTTCAGGTAAACTAGAGGGTTCTGGTCTGTCTAGAGTTGGCGGAACATTTTCAATATTTTCAATAGTACCGTGCTCAGACTCATGAACTAACTTAGAAGACATCAAGGAAAGTAATGAGAAAACTAACGAAACGATATGATACTAAACTGCTTGAATAAATTAATTGATAAGCTAATGGATCAATACAATAGTTCTAATACAAATGAAAGGTCTAAACTTTAGGATGAATGTCTAAACATTTGGGTAATTGACTAAATGGAGATAAAAGGTTTAAATGGATCTTCAATCTGCCGGTTCACTTCAACTGTCTTCACTTCACTTTAATTGATTGTAATCTTCAATGTTTCTGCAATGATGCTCTTCGATTCTTTTGCTTTGAATGTCTGCAAAAAACATTAGGTTCACTGCACTTCATTTGCTCTTCATCTTCAATGTTTCTGCAAAAAAACATTAGGTTCACTGCACTTCATTTGCTCTTCATCTTCAATGTTTCTGCAAAAAACATTAGCTTCACTGCACTTCATTTGCTCTTCAATTGCTCATTAATCTTCAATGCTTCTCGACACTGCAAAAAAACATTAGGTTCACTGCACTTCATTTGCTCTTCATCTTCAATGTTTCTGCAAAAAACATTAGCTTCACTGCACTTCATTTGCTCTTCAATTGCTCATTAATCTTCAATGCTTCTCGACACTGCAAAAAAAAATTAGGTTCACTGCACTTCATTTGCTCTTCATCTTCAATGTTTCTGCAAGAAACATTAGCTTCACTGCACTTCATTTGCTCTTCAATTGCTCATTAATCTTCAATGCTTCTCGACACTGCAAAAAAACATTAGGTTCACTGCACTTCAAGTCCCAAATTTGCATTCTTAATTGAACCCTCCATAGTAGAGTTCTTTTCATGTGTGTTTAAATGAAATGCTTTCTTTTTACCCATTGAGATTAGAGAAACAAGAAGTCTTAGAGGATAGGTCAATACTTGCAATCTGAATCGAAGAAGAGGCTCAAAAAGTGACTGTGTGAAAATTTATACAATTTTAAATAGGATCAAAATCTAATACATCAATTGCTAATAGATGATTGTGCAAACGTTCCTCCTTCTAATGTCGATGAGAGGGGTGGCGAGATGAGGGTAGCTACTTGCCACTCTTCGTGGAGGCGCTCAGTTACCTAGGGAACAGCCCTCAACACCTAGAAAAGTGCAAGGTTCCAACGACACAGCCACAGCTCCCACGGATGAAGAAGCTTCTGCAATTCAACCTATCGATGTATGCATATGCAAGCAAAATTTAAAATTTATACCTGAGCTGCATCGCCGTTTGTTCACGTCGGGTTCACCAAATGTCGGCGCGAAAGCGACGGTCGGTGGATCAGGGCGACCGCCAAAAATACGGCGCACGCCGGGTGCTTGGAGCAATCTCAGGTATAAAGGGACTTAAAGGTGAATGAGCTTCAATACATGAAAACTCAAGAGGATTGATTATCTTAATTAACACAACATTCATGTTTAATTCGTAACATCATCTTCAATATTCAAAAGAAGATAATTAGACCCGTCAAGTCAAAGCTGTAATAGAAGTCTTGAATTGAGTTTGTCTTTGCTAACAAAGAAATTAAACATGTGCATACGTATCTAAGTGATCAATCTTTAATTACTTTTAATGTAACTTCCAAGCAAATTACTTGAAGCATTTTTCAAACTCAAAATAGCGATGACGGAGGCAAACTACCTTCCACGGTTAACATATTCATGCTTCAATGTACATTTGTCTTGGACTGTAAAACATTAAAGTGCATAGAGATTTTATATGATCCCTATGTCCTTGTAGGTACGTCAAAGCTTTGATGTCAATCAGAATAATACTTTAGCATAAGTTAGAGAAATTTTATCGTATGCATAGATCGTATGTGGCCAGAAAATATCGATTGAAAATATGCATCATTACTGCCAATGAAAATTAGAACAATAGATTTTAATTATACTTTTAACAGTTCAAGTCATATAATCTGCAATTTCACCATCGATCCTATACAGAACGAATTCAACGTTTTATTCCAAATACAAATACTATCAGATGTTTGAAGGCATAAAAAGACAAACAAAGGTAGCGGCATCAATCATAGGCAACGCGGATGTGAGGTTGTCATCCGAAGTGTGGTGTTATGAGGTCAACTTAGCTTATCATAGGATCACTGCACATAAGTCACTTCAGAAAAATGCATCGCTAAAATTTTCATCTCTGACAAAGTTGAGATCTGTGTGAAATTGCTCATCTCATATGCAATATTTGTTTTCATTTTATCATTGGAGTCGCAGCTTCAAAACACATAAGTTGCAGTCATAGCAATGAAGTTAACAGCATTAGCAGTAAAAGCATCATCAATCCTCTAATTCTGACACATCAACAACAAGCTCTTCGGAGAGCTTACCATTCCCAGTTCTGCCACTTATCTTACGTTCTGGCTCAGAGATCATCTCGGAGAAGGAAAAGTGAACAGGAGAACAGCTCTTCCTTGCATCAAACTTTGCGCATATGTGCTCTGAGATGGCTGCCCCTCTTCAGCTCTTGGATTGAGTATGGATCAACATATCTCTACTATCCTTCGAAACCTCGATGCAAGGTTTTTGTTTTCTTCATTAGCAGAAAGGCCCTCTCCCTGCTGTTCCCAGTAAGCTAAAGAATCACAACACTCTCCTCCCTCTCAGAACCTGATTCTATTCACGCGACGGAGGATGCGATGAGTTTTGTTTTATTATGAATAAACATGTATATAGTTCGCATCTTCTACTCCGAATATCTATGCATAAAATAAAAATTGATAACTTCAAACCTCACGTATGCATCTTGTGACTGTGCCGATGCATTCCTGGAACATGAACTCAGTTTCCTCAAAGATTTCAATCGCTCATATAACCATTTCTGCGCACTTTCTTCGATTTACCAATGTTTTTGCTAGTGAGCATGAAGAGCAATCCACCAATCTGGAAACTTCTTTCTTTGTTTCTGTCATATATATATGAGCGCCGCCATCAGGAGGAGTAGAAGGCAAAGTCCCATCCTCTTTCTTTCACTTCTGTCCAGAAATTAAAAAGAAATGATCATCGCAGATCGAATGAATTGCCAGTAGTCAAGCGTTGTCCTCCCCTTGCTGATGTCGAACTCTTTTTGGATAATTTGATAGCACGTGGGTTCATATCCTCTGTTACTCTCTGCAAAAATAGCTGCAGAGCGAAAAAGAAGTGATGTTCCAGAGATTCCCCTCATCAGATGCCAGAAATCAAAAATCGTGTATTGGTCTGCAAAAAACAGTCGGACCCCATGCGCACCACACTTTTTTTTCTCCATATCTGCGATCCTCCTTTTCTTCTATAGCGCCAAAACACTTGAGGGCGTCCGAAGAATCTCCTTACGTACATGCCCCTCCTTTTGTTTTAGCTTTGATCTATTGCCTTCCTTTTTCATTTGCTTTAACAAAAAACCATTCTTTGAATTCAATGAGTGTGTGCGGAGTAAACTCCCTTCATACTATGTTTTATAAAAGTAGCTTATCAGCCAACATGGACACCTATTTCCATTCGTGCAATTTTATGAAGATTTGGATGAAGCAACAATTGATGCTAAGCTTCCAGACTCATCGGAAGTTTGACAATGTAAATCATTCGCACTATAGAAGATACTTTAGAATGAACATGTTTGTTGCTTTTGATCTCATGTAGCAGAGTCATTGCTTCTAATGGAAGCATAGTTGAATCATTGTAGGGAGCTTTATAATGTGCACCACATGAAGAAATTCCAAATCTTGTATGGGTGAAGTTCACATAGCCATAGTTCTGCTCTAATGGATTCGAGCATTGATATTCTCTGCAAAAATAGCGATAGTACACAATATTTTGACTAAGAACATGGATAATGCTATGGACGACTTCGGGATAGGCTTTCACCATGACTAGACTACAACTATCGAGCCATGCCACAAGGAAAAAGTTTCATCAAGACATGAGAGTAGAGATGAATATCTCTACGACAGCGTTTTGTTGGTACTTTCCGCTAAGCCATTAGCACGGGGATAATATGGAGTACTGAATTTATGCAGGATCTGAAAAGTGTGCGTGAGTACTCGCATTAAATTTTTAGTAAAGTGTGTTCCTTGATCTGTCACAAGCTCCAGAGGTAATCCATAACGCGGAAACACGTCCTTCATTAGGCATTTTGCTACTGAAACAGCTGTAGCGGACCGTAAGGCCCAAGCTTCTTCCCACCTGGTAGCATAATCTGTGCAGGTCAGAATGTAACGATTGTTGCTAAGGGTCGTTGGAGGCGTGATTGGTCCAATAAAATCAAGGCCCCACTTTTGGAAAGGGTCCAAAGGTAATACAGGTTGTAAAGAAAAGTAGTGGCGTTGTAAAGGCTGTCGAGAGCCTTGACAAATGTCACACTGCTACACAAACTGAGTCACGTCTTTATACATGGTAGGCCACCAAAGCCCACTTTGCAAAATTTTTTGATGAGTGAGATCTGCTGCAAAATGTCCACCAGAGGGTATCGAATGTACCATAGTGATGACTGAGTTTGCTTCATGTGGAGGAATGCAGTGAAGCAAGACACCAGTATGATCCATATAGTACAACTGTCCTACAATCAACCAAAATCTACGACTGTAAACTGCAATTTTTCGCCGCATCGCAGAAGAAGTTTGAGAGGGAAGAGATCCGTCAGTAAGGAAAGTTAATAACTGATCATAGTAGGTAGGTGGCCCAGGAGGTCCTGCAAATTTGTCACGAGCTGTTTCAATAACGTAAATTGCTGGTGTGGTGTCATCAATGCCCACCGGAGCTTCACCAAAATCCAACCGAGAGAGAAAATCTGCTAATGCATGTGCAGTACCGGGTCGATGAATTACTTCATAATCGAACTCTTGTAACAATAAAACCCAACGCGCCAAGCGACCACCTAAATGTTGCTGCTGGACCAGATACACCAACGCAGCATGATCCACATGAAAGGTAAATTTTTGACCTAACAAATAATGCAGGAATTTCTTCACAGAATACACCAAACCGAGGCATTCTCGTTCCATCACTGATTAGTTCTTTTCAGCAGAAGCTAGTCGACGACTGGCCTAATAAATAGGCCGAAACCATTTATCAGTTTGCTGCATTAAAACACTGCCAATGGCTATATCCGATGTGTCTACAAAAACATGGAATGGGCGTTTCCAATCAGGAGGTTGCAGAATGGAAGCTTGCGTCAATAATCCTTTTAGACGATCGAATGCAGTTTGACATTCGGGAGTCCACTCGAACTATCGTGGAGTACTCATCATTAACCGATTAAGGGGTGTTGCGAGACGAGCTAGCCACCGTAGATGTCTACCATGCCACCGGATTTGACCCAGGAAGCACATCACTTCTTTCGGCGTGGTAGGCACAGGGGCTTCCAACACGGCTGCAACTTTGTCTAGATCGACTTGTATGCCTTGTGCAGATATAATGTGTCCCAGGAGTTTACCACAAGAAACCGAAAAGACAGATTTTGTCGGGTTCAGGCAGAGTCGGTATTCACGACATTTCTCAAAGCAACACCGTAAATGATACAATTGTGCCACAATCTTGCCGAATAAGGAGAAGTCATCTAAATAGACTTGCATAAAAGAGGTTAGGTAGGGTGAGAAAACTTCCTGCATACAGCGTTGAAATGTGTTGGGAGCATTCCGTAACCCAAACCACATGACCGTACACGCAAAAACATCCAATTCGTAATAAACGTTGTTTTTGGTATATCTTGCTCAACCATTCTGACCTGGTTATAACTAGTGTAGCCATCCAAAAAGGAGTACATCTCGTGTCCGGCCACTCTGTCTAGCACTGTGTCGAGAAAGGGAAGAGGAAATGGGTCAGGTACCGTGGTCGCATTCAATTTCCGGTAATCTACACAGATTCGAAGCTGCTTGTTTTTCTTCGATACAATCACGATCGGGGAGATCCATTTAGCGTGCTCAATGGGTACAATGAATCCCACCTTTAATAGGCGATCGAGTTCGGCTTTGACCTGTGCTACATAATTGGGATTCATGCGGTAGCTGGATTGTTTAATTGGCTTCGCTTCCGGTTTAAGTACGACTCGATGTTGATAGATTCGCGGATCAAGACCCTTCATATCGCGGTAATCCCAGGCAAAAACATCAAAAAACTCACGCAGGAGTCGGATCAAATCTTCTTGAAAGGCCTCGGACAATCCTGCCTTAATCTTAACAGGTCGCGGATTAGCTTCATCACCCAAATTATAGGTCACTAACTGCTCTTCTGGGACATAAAATTGACGAGGTTTCCCTAAGTCATCAGCTGATTGTAAAAGTTGATGTAGAGTATCTCCATCCATAGCAACATTATCATCTACATCTGTGTCTCCAGTCACGGGAACAACCGTACAGACTACCGGACTCCAGTTATCTGCTACAGCTTGAAGATCTATAGTACCTAAGGAAATCAAATCTTTATTGTTCGTCAAAAATGCCTCTTCTTCATCGTCAGATAAGCCATCCAACATGTGGAGTGGCTCTGCTACATAGGGTCTGGCATGAAGCTCACAGGGTTGAATGGCATCTAGTTTGACAACATATTTACGGTGATTATCTTTAAAAGTCAATTCCTGTGCTGACCAATCCTGTATAACTTTAGCCTGTTTCAACCATGGTCGACCGAAAAGGAGATTGTAATCGAGGCTAGATTATGGTAGTTCTAAGACTACAAAAGTCATTTTGAACGTTGTACCCTACAAAGTAATCGAGATATTCCGGACTAATCCCACCGGATGGACGCGGGATTGATCTGCCATTCTGACAAAGAATTGAACGGGCTCGATTTGGGTCCACCCTAACTTCTTGCAGAGAGTTGTAGTTGCTATGTTCACACCGGAACCACCATCATTTAACACTTGCGTAATCTTGTGATTTTTATGCCAAACCGTGATTAAGGGGACGGAATGATCCACCATAGAGTCAGTTTCCGATTGTATTGTTGCAGTCGCCGGAGTACTAGGAGATCCAGGACTAACTTGTTGTTGAAACTATTGCCTAACTCCGGGCACCAAGGCGAGTAGCTACCCCAAGGGGAGTGTAATTGAAGCCTTAGAGAGAATATCCCATACCTGCTCTATTTGAGTTGTACTCTTCACCGATTTTGATGATGATTCTCCTATTACTGGAGTACAGCCTTGTTCATATGCTCGCTCCTTTGGTAGGGGGACCTGTGTCACCGGAATTGGATCGGGGAACACTGTAGGCTCTTTGGTGGCCCATTGGCTCGCTTTGGTATATATTCGCCGTTGTTCACGGATGCCAAGTTCAAACACCTCAGCTGCGGGTTGCAACTGCTTACCAGATCTTGTCTTGACCACTGCTGCTTGCGATTCCACTGGTGAGATATAGACCATATTGGTCATCGGGTTTTGACGCTCTTTCTTTCTTTTATCATATTCGGCTGCATCCTTGCAGAATCTTTGGATGTGACCAAGCTCACCACAAAAATGACATCGCGGTGGGGGCAGAGAAGTACCTTCCGGTGATGTACCTATCTGCCAGCGGTTTGTATTGAAGTTGGTATTCCGTTGTCCTAGGTAATTTTTGTATCCTTGTGAATGATTATTCCTCATCTGCGGTGGCACGTAGTAGGTTGCAAGTTGTCCTGGTTCTTGTATAATGGCATTTACAGCTACTCGTCCCTGCACTTTGGCGTTACATGCACAATTTTTTGTTGAATGTCCAGTGGTATTGTAGATAGCACAATACATCTGATTAAGGGCACATGTAGCACTAGTGTGCCCAGGATTTTTGCACTTAGTGCAGTACATCTGTTTAGCCAGATCCTCTGCAACGTTTTTACTGGCTTTCAGCCACTCCAAGTCTTCGGTGAATCCTCCAACCTTATGCTCGAGTTGCAGGGCCATCACAATAACCGCATCTAGTGTCATAGATCCCACACAATGGATGATCATGATTTGTCTTAATTGTGGGGTTAACCCGTTAATAAACCATTGAGTTATCACATCATCCAGCAGATTGGCATGTGCCAGCGGCAGTTGTCTTAAATGAGTTCTAAACAATGTGGCATATTCCTGCACAGTCTAGTGCGGCTTCTGCCTATTGTTCTGCAAGTAATCAAAGATTTCGACAGGATTTTTCTTCAACTGGAACCTCTGTAAAAATGCATCCCTTACCGCCTCATAGGTAACGAAATGATTGAAATCATACTCTGTTAATCATCGCGCTGCTTCATTGATTAATGTTGACTGAAACACGATTGCCTTGTATGCCGGATCGGGTGGATGGTTTAGCACTACATAACTTATTTCAAAGGTGCATACATGGGCATCAGGATCGTCACCTGGAAATCCACTGAACTTGGTGTAGGTTACCCCTGTTGGAACCGGTCAAAGTGGAAGTGGCGGTTGTTGTTGTTGTTGTTGTTGTTGTTGTTGCTGTTGTTGTTGCTATTGTTGTTGTTGTTGTTGATTACTCATGGTGCTAGTAGCGATACCGTTGTTGTCTCCTGAGTTCTGAGGAGGTGTTTTTGGTCCCTCAGAGTCTGTATGGTCAGACTGCTCACCTTCCGGTTCGAAAATAGCGTTCAAACTCTTTCGGATCTCCAAATCGAAAAGCCTATCCTCAGCTTGGATATCCCAGGTAGGCAAATCTACCCCGAACAGTGGTGTCCGAAATGAAGATTTGCCAAGAAGTATCACACTATCAACGAAAAACTGTAAATTCCCTGCAACTGGGACCGAACTGTCACCGAAATTTATCGAACTTTCCCTAAAACAGGGCATTCTTTCACCGGCAATGATCTCTCTGGGTAACACCACTTTATTCTCGGAGGAGTTCGAATCCTGACCAGACAGTGTCGGGTCAACTGCGCACTGTGTCCCTGTACACTCCGAAGTTATTGTACCTTCTGCAGACTGTACCGAAATTACACCAGAATCTACCGGAATTTCCTCCTGTGTCACCGGAATTGCTACTAAAAGACTGTTCCTTCGACAACTGGACTTAACCGGTCTATGCTTCTGCCGACTGGGGGTGTCCCTAACAAATTTGGTACTGTCCAGGGATGCTGGTCTCTCCTGTACTTTGGATACGACTCGCCGGACCCAGTAACTGGCATATATCACGTCTGCACCACTTGCGTACTACTCCACCTTACTGATTATTCACGGTTTTGTGCTAACAGACGGCGCCAGTGTTAAAATGCTCTTTTACATTACAGGCATTTTAAGTTCTTTCAAGTTCTTGGGAGTGGTAGGGGTCTGATAAATCAGAGGCCCTGTAACTTGATTTTCCCAATTAACTTATCCAAACCACAGTATGTTAACATTCAAAACTCTGTTTAATACGCATTACTGTCAACACTCTGGTTAGTCTTCTCACCAACTTACTGTCATACTCAGGTTAATATTGTTCACAATGCGTCACATAGTAATTACTGATTACCATCACACAGACGTACATCGACAGTAGAACCTTATGTGTTAATCACAAAGTAATGAAATTAACAAAGGTAAGGACGACAATACTCAGACTTCACGAACACTGCACTACGGCTTCTCCACAGACCGCAATCGCCCAGATAGACAGTCTAGCGATCCTGCTTGTCGTTACCGGAGCGTCACCGCAATGTCTTTTTATTAGTTGATAAGTCAATACATCTCTTCACACAACCTTTCGGTTCGTGCGGAATATGAAATTATAGGAATTATGAAAATACAAAATGCCAATCGGGCGGCTTACAACCTCCTACAACAGACCCCGCAACAAGGTTCTGTCGATGACAACAGAAGCGAGAGGGAGGGGGGTGTTGGTAGTAGCCAAGGCACAGACGACGAGGAAGTATGTGAAGGCGGATTACAACGAAGTAGTGGGGAGCCAGGTAGATTATTTTTTTCAAAAAAACATGTTTTTTATTACTTTTTCAAAACCCTCAATAGTGATTTTCATCACTCTTGTATCATATGTAACATAGAAAAACCACTTTTGTAATTAATAGCTCCATTTTGTGCAAGCCGAGGAGTCCTCAAGCTTGAGGAGCTTAGGTGGAACAAACATACCAATTTTTGCTATTTTTAGACCTCGTTTAGACCTTCAAATAGCACCTAGAACCTATTCTTTAACTATGTCAGACACTAGATGTGAAACTGGTCAAAACTAGTATATAAACTATAAATAGAGCTAGAGAGCTTATTTTTGAGGTTAGATAGTATGCGCTAGTGTAGACTTGTGAGAGCTTGAGCTTGTAAGAGTGTTCTTGAGTAATAGAATCTACTTTCAACCTTCCATTGTATCTTGCTTGTCTCTTCATTGTGTGTGTGTATGTGTGTGTGCATCTCTATGCTTCTCACCTTCACTCTCACTACATCTCGCATTCACGATCTTCATATCACTCTTATCTCTTTTGCGGATTGACATTAAGGAGGTGGAGCTTGTTAACGTGGTGCTTACCATCGTACTACAGCAACAGATGGACTAAAATTTCCATGCAATCTTCCACTCTATGGGTTTGAGTTAGAACTATTGCTTGGTGATATATCAGGTCCAGTCAAAACTTGAGATTCTACACTTGCATTTTTAGCATTTCCTTTTTCATTTGAGTCAAGACTAAGCTCTTCTTTGGCATCTGCATAGAAGCTTGACATATCATAAAACACCATATTGTTGCTTACCTTCACCTATCGTGTGAGTGGGTTGTAACACTTATATCCCTTTTGTTCAAGGGAATACACAATGAAGATACATTTTTCTACTTTTGGATCAAGTTTCACCCTCAACTCATGTGCAACCTGTACATATGCAATATAGCCAAATACTTTCATATATGATAAGTTTGTCTTTTTACCTATAAACTTCTCTCGTCGTGTAACTTGATGTATAACAACAGTCGAGGTTTTGTTCATGATGTATATAGTAGTGTGCACAATTTCTACCTAATAATATTGAGGCATATTTTTCTCAACCATCAAGGCTCTTGCTATTTTTGCAATATGTCTATTTTTGTGTTCAACAATGCCATTCTATTTTGTGGTGTGTACCTACATGAAAACTGTCTTCAAATTCCATGACTTTTTAGAAAATTACTAGACTCATTTGACATGTATTCACCTCCACCATCAGATCTTAATGTTTGAATATACTTCCCTATGTGCTTTTTGCCATAGCCTTGAGATTTTGAAAGTAATTAAAAACCTCACTCTTCTCTTTCATGAAATATACCCACACTTTTTGTGTATGATCATCAAACATGCAACCTCCCATAGATTATGTCTTTGTAGGACCCCAAACATCTATATGTATTGTTTCTAGCACATTCTTACTAACATGCTTGTCATGCAAAAATGATGCCCTTGACTGTTTACCAAATTGAAATGCATCACATACCTTTCGCATCTTTGCAACCTTGAAAGTTGGTAGTCCATTGAAAAGCTCCTTTGACTACATTAATTTCAGCCTTTGAAAATTTGCATGTCCAATTTGCTTTTTTCAAATCTCTATATCTGCAATAGCACCTTCACCTTTTGTAAACATGGTTGCATTCATTTCAATAATTTTTACATTCAACATGAACATCCTACCAAGTTTGTTCCCTTTGGTGACCAACCTTCCATTCTCTTTGTACTCTTCTACATATAAACCATTAGCATTGAGCTTGGCTTGCAATCACTAGTCAACCATTTGTCCAATAGAAACCAGATTTTTGTTGATATATTTAGGTAGTGATGTGTGTGAACACACTAGGAACGCTGGGGCACTTTTTTCCCTCTTTAGGAGGTTTTTTCCCCCAGTTTGTATATATGCATATTGCCCTAATGGGCTACTAATCTTTGTACATTCCAGTGGTAATACATTCAGTACTGTGTGTTGAGCTCCAAGCTTCTTCTTCTTCCTTGTGATGTTTGCATGCTTCCGCAGACATCTAACTCCAACAATTGCTATCAGAGCAGGTTGCCGATGTCGGGATGAAATCTCGCAGGCAGTGTGCATTGATTTTTTTCAAAGTTCATTGTTTTATGAGTTTGCGTGATGTTTTGACTGAAAAAGTGATATATCCTTTGTATGATTTGGCCGATTTAATTGATTGTGGGATGTAGAACCATATGATTTCTGTAAATAGCCCATGAAACTAAGTCTAGCCCGTAAGGACGAGCGTTTCTATAATGTTCTATAGCTTCTAATTGATAAGACATAACTAAGTTCTCGTTTGTAATTTTATCTTTAACAAAGTCAACTTCTTCGTTCTCTATTTGATTTGAGTTAGGTTTTCTAACTAAATTAGGTGGGAATAAGTCTATTTTGTCCTCCGGTTCTGGAAAAACTATGGTAATTAAAGGTAAAATTCTAGAAAGAAGACGATCGTAATCTAACGTGTGTAAAGTTTCTTTAACTACTTTATCTTTAATAATTTCAACTTCTAAATTTTTGTTATTATTTGAACTATCAATTGAAGACGGAAGCAATGTTCCTATTATTAAGTTTTCTAATTCTTGATTCTTAATATCAGAATCGTTTGGAGATACTAGTTTATAACTACTTGTAGATCCTGATTCTTTAGACATACGAAATAAAAAAGTAAAGATCTTACTTATTTTTCAAAGAAACTGTATGAAGAATTTCAAAATCAATCTAATTTAAGCTTATACAAATCTTAATTATATCGAAAATTGGAAGTGCTAGAGATCTTTAGGATTTAAGCCTATACAAAAGTTTATCATAAGTGCTAATTCTCTTAAAAGATAAACCTATACAACTTAATAAACAATCTTCAAATTTTGTATTTTTGTGATCCTAAAAATTTCATATGTTCGTATTCTCGTAATCTCCTTTTTGAATTCTCTTCAATGATCTGCAAGAAGGAAACATCAGGAAAAAAAACAAACATAAGTATGCTTTTAGTTAGCATAAAACACTCATTAATTTTAGCATTCATAACTTAAACCTATACTAATACATGTATATAAAGACTTCTAACTAACTAACTTTCATGCATTTGAAGACATCTATGTAAACACACATTTGTTTACATGCAAACATGCATCAATAATCTTATATCTAATATGTATTCACTAACTTATGTTTAACATGCATTAGCATATACATGCATTAGCATATACATGCATTATTTTACATTCTTATATGCATGCTTACCTATCTTAACATGCACATGCATACATAATCACTTATGCATACATACACACTTATATGCACATGTTCAAACTTTAATATAGACATGCACTCTTACATGCATAAATGCAAACTCATTTCACATGCACATGTATAACATGCTAACACATTCAACTTTATATGCATTCATATACTATACATATGCAAACTTATTTGCATTACATAGGCATCATGCACTTATGCATACATCCTAATTTATAGGCATTCATCTCTAATATTCATCCATACATTACTTATCATTGCATACATGCACATCTTCCTATCTTACTTGCATATACATACTTTTCATATGTGGATGTACACATGCATACTTATTTTCATATGCATATGCATTCATGCTAACATTCATATACTCATGCATACATGAAGATAGGCATCATGCATACATGCACTTGCATACACATGCATCCATGAATATACATTCATATGCTCATGAATATATATGCGTTCCATGAATATGCATTCCTGATAATGCCATTATTCATAAATAAGTCAAAATTTGAATTATTAAATTAATTGATGTCTTATAAAACCAAATTACATTAGCTAATTAATTAACTTAGAACCTATCATATATTAATTCATAAAATAATACTCTTCATGCTGTCTCTCTCTCTCTCTCCTCTCTTTCTTTCTCCCTCTGAGCAGCAATAATATAGTGCAACTTTATCGCTCTCGATCACTTTACCTTTTTTGTTTCCTTTACGTATATCTCTTCATCTCCTTCCTATCCTACTTATATGCATTTCATCATGTTGCTTTTACATGCGAATTAAGTCTGTGGTGGAATTTTACAACCATAGAACATACACAGATGCTTACAAGCTTTTACAACAACAGAATACCATTTTTCTCTTGCTAGTGAGTCCAACATGCCTCATTAAAATTCGGTAGAGTGTGAATAATCAAGCGTTAAAGAAATCTGATCTCTAAACTAGACAAAGCTTTGGACGAAATTATCTGAACTGCTAGGATAAGAAGCTAAACAAATTAAAAGAATACACAATCGGAAGGAATGCATCTAATCAGCATGGCGTCTCATTTGCATGCTTATCAAAGTTGGATCTGATGCGCAAACAACAATGGGAGCTCTCTCTCTCTCTCTCTCTCTCTCTCTCTCTCTCTCTCTCTCTCTCTCTCTCTCTCTCTCTCTCTCTCTCTCTCTCTCTCTCTCTCTCTCTCTCTCTCTCTCTCTCTCTCTCTCTCTCTCTCTCTCTCTCTCTCTCTCTCTCTCTCTCTCTCTCTCTCTCTCTCTCTCTCTCTCTCTCTCTCTCTTTGTGTCTGTCTCAAATCTTCCTCCATCTACGTCGTCAGATTCTCTCAGTAGTACCACCGACCGACCTCAGATTTCTCTGCTAACACGTCAGCACACCCTCAAACTCTTTCTTGAAGTCGCCAGTGACTTGCCACACAGCGCTACAGCCCGACAGTCTCTAATTGCTCCGATTCATCAACACACACATGACGCATCTCTCTCTTGCATATGTCGGCATACAACAGCACTACTGGTGGTCTCTCTTTCTCTCTCCGCATGTCAGACATCGATGAGCACTCATCTCTCTCCACAGCGTCTGTTCTTACACGCCGTCAGCATGCATGGGCATCTCTCTTCGCGGCCGATTCTCCAGCTTACCGACTCTCTACACTAGTCATTTGCGCCTCTCTTTTTCATTTCAGGTCATGATCCGGTCACGTACAGCTCAACAGGGAAGGGTGATGGGTCCTCTCTCTGTGTCTAAAGCTTCAGCTATGTTTGACCCTCATCTCTCCCTACTTAAAACGAGTCCGTCTGCTCTGCAACGTGCGCCACTCTGCAATTCTTTGACAAACGTGAGCAGAGCCACCAGAATCAACTAGAGATCGTCTGCAACAGACGGTGGGAGGAGCAGAAAAGAAAACAAGATGCAAGAGAATCAAACTATGATTCTCTCTTTCTCTCTCTCTTTCTACGCAGTAGCAGCCGGAGGGAAGGAGAGAATTCGTACCTACAAGAAGGAAACATCAGGAAAAAAAACTCAAATAGAACATACATATATATAACTACACATAGATAACTCGTATGCATGCAGAACTAAACTCTTTTAGTTAGTTAACTAGTTAGTTAACTAGTTAGTTAAGTAGTTAGTTTATTAGTTAGTTAACTGGATAGTTAACTAGTTAGATAACTAGTTAACTAGCATGTGAACTGAAAATAACTATTAATTAACACACAAAACATGTTTAAATAAAGACATATGTAAAATTAAAAAACGAATATATTAATTATATTAATAATTTTCAATTAAATAAAATATCTTACTTATTCACATAATACACGTTGAACTAGTATAACAATAAATAAATATATTAATTAATTATTTCAATTTAATAATATATCCTACTCATTTTCTTAATTTTATCTTTTTTATCATATAAATTAATTATATAGATATTATTTATCTATTTTAATTTTTATTAATCATATAAGAACATAAATATTAAAAATAAAATATTCATTAATCATAGAATCAATAGGAATAAAAATAACCATGCTTAAGTAGGCAAAAAAAAATCATAAACACAGAGACATAAGTGACATATACATATATATATATATATATGAACACATTCCTATTGCATAAACCTTCATTCACATTCACATACATATTCAAAGGTACATGAACACATACATAAGTCAGTGCATTCACATAAAATAAAGAGTAGAGTAAGAATCAATTATCCTTACATTTCGCCTATAACTTCTTCTCATCCGTGCAAGTACCCAAGAGAAACACTAATCAAATTAAATCAAAGCATTAAAAAATATTAGAGAGAGATATTATTTAATCGGCTCTAAAGCAAAATATTTTTATTTTTCCATATGACAATTCAAGTGAGGAAATCCTTCCGACAACACGGGACTCGAGAGAGATTATCGGTGTGATGTTCTTGGATGTGGCTCCGTATCAGACCATAGATAGAAGCTCAGGATGTGGTGCAGGTGGAATCAGAGAGAGAGATTGAGGTCCACCGACTTGCTCTGTGTCAGAGCAGATGAAGAGAGAAGGGAGATGACAGAGTCGACAGACTGATGTCTGTGTGCTGTAGAAGGTCGTCGGACTCGCGAGATTCAAGGATGAGAGAGAGAGTGTGGCGGGGCCGGAGGGGGAGGTGCAGGCGAGGTAGGAGGGGGAGGAGGGGGCAAGGGTTTGGCGGGGAGGTTTGGGGGGGTGGTGCAGTGATAGAGGGGTGGCGATGCGGAGGGGGAGGTTAAGGCAGGGGAGGAGGGGGATGAGGGGGAAATAGTGGAGGAGGTGGGGAAAGGGTAGGTGGCGACGCTGTGGGGTGTGGGGCTTGGCAGGCGGATCGGGGGGCCTGGAAAGCCGGTGGCGGGTGGTAGAAGTTGAGGCTATGGAGGAGGGA